>SKCR01033747.1:0-110361 GCA_019454045.1 Zanthoxylum bungeanum
CAATGGAATGCCATAATAGATTACATAATTGAGCATCAATCTTATTCCAAGATTTGCGCTCGTCATCCGGTATAACACCCTTACTAGAGGTCAAGTGGGCTTCACACCCTTGCCCCATAAACCATAATTCCACTGAAGTCGACCACGAGACATAATTTAAAGAGCCAAGTAATTTTTCAGATGTAATAACATGAGAACTAAAAATAATAGGAACTAAGGCACTTGATTTAGGCAAGAGTGGAGTTCGTGAATGAGTGTCGCCTTTAGATGTGGCAGCCATAGAATGAGTGTCGCCTTCAAATGTGGCAGCCATAGGAAGGATCTCTGAAAACTAGAGGAAAAATTGGTCAGAACCACAGAAACAGAGGCGGGAGGCAAGCTGTGACGCGTGGCAGACATGCGCAGGTAAGACAGCGGCGCGGTTCACGGCGAGGGTAGATCGACAGCGTCTGAGTGTGATGGTGGTGGAGATTTGAGGAAAAACATTGCGGAAAGTGGTGGTGGGAAATCTAGGGTTCAGTGTTGTTAGAGGCGCACTAAGGCGCGCCTCGAGGCGCACTAAGGCGCGCCTCGAGGCGAGAGGCGCACGAGACGATCGCCGATGCGCATCATACTGGTCGAGGCGAGGCGACTCCAGCGAGGCGACGTGAGGCGCAGCGAGGCGCGCGAGGCGCAGTGAGGCGCGAGGCGCGCGCATCATGGTTTTATGGTTTTTTTGTTAGTCTTTTTACTTTTTTTTATTCAAATCTGTTTCTTTCTTCATCTTTTTTCTGTTTTTCCATTTTCTTTATTTACGATTCTTTCTTTTACATTTGTATTTCTTTTTTCTTTTATAATTCTGTTTTTTTTCTTTTTTACCTTTTTCAGTTCTGTTTCTTTCTTAATTTTTTTTTCCATTTTCTTTATTTACAATTCTTTCTTTTACATTTGTATTTCTTTTTCTTTTACATTTCTTTTTTTTTTTTTAACTTTTTTTAGCTTTGTTTCTTTCTTCATCTTTTTTCTTTATTTATGATTCTTTTTTTCAGTTATGTTTTTTCAGTAGATGTTTTTTTAATGCTTGTTGTTTTTCATTTTCTTGAACTATGCATATTTTTAATTACGCTTGTTTTTATTAATTTTTTGAATTTGAAGTTTTATTTCTTTTTTTTTACATTTCTTTTTTTTTTTAACTTTTTTTAGCTTTGTTTCTTTCTTCGTCTTTTTTCTTTATTTATGATTCTTTTTTTCAGTTATGTTTTTTCAGTAGATGTTTTTTTAATGCTTGTTGTTTTTCATTTTCTTGAACTTGAACTATGCATATTTTTAATTACGCTTGTTTTTATTAATTTTTTGAATTTGAAGTTTTAAACTGTGCATATTTTGTCAAGCACTATGAATTAGATAAGTATAATTAATATAAAAATATAATATATGTCAAAATATTATTATCTATTTATTATTATTTTTATTTACAAGTGAATGATGCATATATTACAAATTTAAAATTATTATTAATAAACGTGCGCCTCGTGTCTGTGAGGCGTGCGCCTCGTGTCTGTGAGGCGTGCGCCTCGTGTCTGTGAGGCGTGCGCCTCGCACCCCTCGCCTCGCGCCTCGCTTTTCTGGCTCTGATCGCCTCGGTGCGTCTCTCGCCTTTAACAACCTTGCTAGGGTTTCAAGGGTATTTTGGGAAAATCAGGGATATGGACAAGCTAAAGGAGGAAACCGACGACAGAATTGAGACAACCGGCTGACAAGGAGTCTGAGGACGCCGAAACAGTGACGCCGGAAAGAAAAAAGGTGAAAAAAATCCCTAGGATCAACCTCTAATACCATGTAGAGAAGTATAATAGAATACTCTATATATTGCTTAATAAAGTTTTTACAAGAGATGGCTTTATATAACTTTGAGAATACAACCAATTAGAAAAGAAAATATTATACATAAATACTAATTATTCTAACAATCAATCTAATTATTATATTCCTAATTCTAACACATAATAGCGAAATTACCTACAAGCGCACACACAACAACTCTCTATACCCAAGAGGGGGGTGAATTGGGTGATGGCCTAATATTGCGAAAAAATATAAATCTTTTCGATTTTACGCTATTAAGTTAGTAGCTTTACCAATTAAGCTTAGGTCAATTTTATCAAACACAATATATCGCCAAAATGCAAGTTACTAATTAATATGCAAATACAAAAATAAACTTGCGATAATTAAAAGAGTAGCAGTAAGAGAAAATGACACCGATGATTTATAGTGGTTCGGCCAATAATGCCTACGTTCACTCCTCCAAGCCGCGCTTGAAGCTTTCCACTAAGTTGAATCCACAACTTACACCGAGTTTTTCGTGGCTCACTCGCAACCAAGAGTTTTGTTCCCTAGGTTCACTCCAAACCTTTACACTAAGAGTTTTCCAATGGCTCACTCTCAAACCTTTACAATAAGTTTTGTCCCTAGGCTTACTCACAACCTTTACACAAATTACCCTTTTGAGTATACCCACTCAACAAGGGATTTTACTCAGTGTTGTTAGAGGCGCTGAGAGGCGCGCATCGAGGCGAGGGGCGCAAGAGGCGACAGCCTGTGCGCATCAGGAGGGTTGAGGCGACGCGATTCCGATGAGGCGAGATGATGCGTGATGAAGCGCATGAAGTGCAGGAGGCGCGAGGCGCCGTGATGCGAGAGCATCATGGAGAAATCGGGTATTTAAGCTGAAAATCAGAAACCCTAAATTCTTTTGAAACTGCAAACCTCTGTTTCTATCCTCTGCAGCCGACGACCACCACAAACGACTCGACCACAAACGACTCCACCTCCGGCGACGACACCGGCGACGACACGAAGGTTTTTATCCTCTGATTTCTTCTTTTTCTGATTTCTGATTTCTTCTTCTCTGTTTCTGATTTCGAATTTTTTCTTCTGTTTCTGATTTCTTCTTTTTTCTTCTCTGTGTTCTGATTTGTTCTTTTTGTTCTCTGTTTCTGATTTCTTCTTGTTTATTCTCTCTTTCTGATTTGTTTTTTTTTTCTTCTCTCTTTCTGATTTCTTCTTTTTTCTTCTCTTTCGGATTTGTGAGTTGTATTTTCATATTCCTTCAAGGAATCAGAAAACTTTCACAAATTAATTGACAAAGTGGCTACAGGATTAACCAACAAAGGCCAAAGAACCCCAAAATTTTTATGTTTGAGGAATTTCCTTAGTTGTTCGCTGTTTTATAAAATTAAACATGTTACTTGATTTTTTATTTATTGTTTGTATAGAATGGAATCTAGTGGAGGCTCATGCAAAAGTAAAAAAACCGATCCCGCTTGGAAATATTCGCAGATGGTTGATCCTTCGAATATGAACAATTTAAAGTGTAATTTTTGTGAAAGATTGGTGAAAGGAGGGGTCAATAGGATGAAGCAACATCTCGCTGGAGGTTATAGAAATGTGACCAAATGTGGTAGTTGTCCTCCTCATGTTAGTGAGGAGATTAGAGATTATTTTCTTAAAAGATCTCAAGATAAGGAAGAAAGTAGAATGAATCTGAATCCACATTTTGATGATATTGGTACTTATGATGATGATGATGATGATGAGATTGCGTCTTTAACTCGGAAGAAGCCAAAACAAAAGGGACCAATGCATTTGTATTTTACTCCTGATGCTGAGAAGGTTGTCAAGGATCGGAAAGAGGGAAAGTTGAAGCAATTGGCAATAAATGAATCATGTAAAAAAGAGTTGAGGAATAGAGCGTGTAGAGACCTAGCTAGATGGTTCTATGATGCTGGGATACCATTTAATGCAGTTAAATTGGATAGTTTTGCAGCAGCAATTGAATCAGTTGGGCAATTTGGGCCTGGTATGAAACCACCTAGCTATCATGAGGTCCGAGTTCCATTGTTGGCAAATGAAGTTCATAACACCAAAGAATTGATGAATGTACATAAAGAAGAATGGGCAAAATTTGGATGTTCAATTATATCGGATGGATGGCGTGATTCAGTGGTTAATAAGGATATTATAAATTTTTTAGTCAATTCTCCGAGGGGTTCTGTGTTTATCAAATCCATTGATGCTTCAAACTTGTGAAAACTGGAGACACTTTGTATAAGATGCTTGATGAAATTGTTGAAGAAATTGGAGAACAAAATGTTGTACAAGTAGTGACCGATAATGCATCAAATTATGTAGCAGCAGGTATTATTTGATAAATATATACAGATTGATTTATTTATTGTTGATATAGTAATCGTATACTAACATAGTGCAATGAAATATGAATTTTGTAGGGAGATTGTTGGAAGCAAAGAGACGACATTTGTATTGGTCACCATGTACTGCTCATTGTCTTGATTTGATACTTGAAGATATTGGGAAGATCCGTTTAGTACATGGGACATTGAAAAAGGCCGTGTCTGTGACAGGTTATATTTATAGTCGAACGAGTGTGGTAAATTTAATGAGAAAATTTACAGATAAAGAATTGCTTAGGCCTGCAGTGACCAGATTTGCTACTGCCTATATCACACTCCGGTCCATTCATGGCCAACAAAATAATTTGAGAAAGATGTTCACTTCAGATGAATGGCATAGTAGTAAATGGTCAAAGGAGGAAGGAGGGAAAAGAGCAGCACAAATCGTGTTGATGCCAAACTTTTGGAAGAATATTGTGTATATTCTAAAATTATCTGGTCCTCTTGTTAATGTACTTCGAATGGTTGATGGTGAGAAGAAGCCTCCTATGGGTTATATTTATAAGGCTATGGATAGGGCCAAAGAAACTATTGCCAAGTCTTTTAATGGGAGAGAAGAAAAATATGCTTCTGTTTTCACCATCATTGATCAAAGGTGGAATTGCCAACTTCATCGGCCTTTGCATGCAGCTGGATATTACTTGAACCCTGAATTTTTCTATTCAAATCCAAACATTGATTCAGATGAAGAAGTCGTGCAAGGTTTGTATGATTGCATTGGGAGGCTTGTACCCGATATTGATGTACAAGACAAGATTGATAATGAGTTGCCAAAATATAGAATTGCTCACGGTACGCTAGGGGGACCTATTGCAATCAGACAAAGGAACAAGAAATCTCCTGGTAAAATATTTAATCACAATAATTTTTAAATTATACTATGTAAAAATATTTTATTAATTTCATATTCTTTGTATTAATAGCTGAGTGGTGGACGTCGTATGGAGCTTCCACTCCAAATTTACAGAAATTTGCCATAAAAGTCTTGAGTCTAACATGCAGTGCCACGGGTTGTGAAAGGAATTGGAGTGTATTTCAGCAGGTAATTTTTTAACTAATCAAATTTTTGTAAATTGTAAATAAAATATAATTTCATGTAAACTTATAATTATTTATTTCTTACTTTGATAGCTTCATAACAAAAGGAGAAATAGGCTTGCTCAACAGCGTTTGAATGATTTGGTTTTTGTGAAATATAATCGAGCATTGAGACGGCGTTATGATATGCGAGATACTCTTAATCCAATCTTATTGGACGATATTGATGATTGCAACGAATGGTTGACTGGGAGATTAGATGGTGATTCTGATATGGATGATGATTTGGTTTTTGATAATGAACCTTTGACATGGGGTCAAGTTGCTACAGCTGCTGGAGTATATGAGCCAACCCATCATACTAGATCAAAAATGAGTGGAAAATCAAGTACTTCTAAAGCAACAGCTCACTTGAGGTTAATCAATGAAAATAATGACTTAGAAGATACAGATGAAGAGGAGATAGATCGTGAAGAAGAAGATGATGCATTACTCATGGATGATGATGATTTTTTTCTTGATTAGATGATTTGTAATGCTACTTGTTTTTCATTTTCATGAACTTGAACTATGCATATTTTGTTAAGAATATGATGATGGTGTTTCTTTTGACTAAATACTTTACAATTATCTTTTTTTACTTGAATTTGATGTTTTTTAATTATGTATATTATCAAGTATTATGAATATGATGAGTATATTTAATATAAAAGTAGACTATATATGAAAATATTACTATCTACTTATTATTTTTTTACATTTACAAGTAAATAATGCATATATTACAAATTTAAAATTATTATTAATAGATGTGCGCCTCGTGTCTGTGATGCCCGCGCCTCTCGCCTTGCGCCTCGCGCCTCGCTTTTCTGGCTCTGATCGCCTCAATGCGCCTCTCGCCATTAACAACCCTGATTTCACTACAAGTGTTTGAATGATGAAAATAAAAGTACAACTTGGGTACTTACAAAAGATAAAAAGATTAAGATTGTGAGTTGCTACAAATGATATGAAGGTGCAGTGTGTGAGCTTGATTATGAGTGTATGATATGAAGGTTTAGTAAAACCCTCTATTTTTGCTTGGTAGAAAAATGTATGAAGGTGTGTCACTTTGCAAAAACAACCCATGCTCTCTGTCTGAGACTAGTATGCCGGTTTACAAAGGTCGATATGTCGATCCTGCAAAACATAACGGTTATATTACTGTTGAAGATTAAAGCGCAATATTGGATTACTGATCGGTATGGAAATCGATATGCCGGTTAGCTCACCGGTACGGGGACCAGTATGAATCGTCCCGGTTCCAGTAGCTGTGCAAACTCCCGCTGACCGGTATGGTAGACCGGTATGGAGCAACTGGGTTCCAGAGAGCATGCAAATCTGCCCAAGGCAGAGCAGGGTCACTGGTATGCCGGTATGAGGGAGCGATATGCCGATGTGGAGGACCAGTATGCTGGTCTCTGTGCAAAAAATGCAGGATTCGAAAGTTGAAAATATTTTGCACATGACCTTAATGTATCTAAATGAATGTGCATATGACCTATGAGCTTATAGACTTGAATTATCAACTCACTTACAAAGAGAGCCCTAAGCTAAGACCAAATTAAATTTCTTCAATAGGCGCTTGAGTCTTCACATCCATTTTGCTCTTTGCGATCAATTGCTACGACATCTTTTTGTAAGCTCGCTAATGCGCGTCGAACTCTTCCGCATTGCATCATCAAAATCCATCATTGAGTGCTATGGCACTAACAAGCAATACCAGAAGATTCAACACCGGAAGAACATGACACATTTGCATAATGGAAAGATGATGACTTAAAAGTTAAGTCACACATGCTTGCTTCCATGGCTCATGATCTCAAGAGATAATACATACACATGAAAGATCCGTATAATATTTTGCTTAGATTAAATGAACTATTTGGGGACCGGTTACAAGTTGAGACTTACCGGATCTCTATTCATGTCTCAGCTCTCTGAGGGTGGTTCTGACAGCTCATATGTGCTCAAGATGATTGAGTACATTGATGAGCTGAAAATGGTGCATCTCATAATTGATGACAAGTTGGGGAGGAATTTGATTTTGCACTCTCTACCACCTTCCTTCAATCAATTCATCATGAATTTCAACATGCAACGATTGAGCCCATCTTATGCGAATCTTCACAACATGTTGAAGATTGCTCAAAAGGAAACGTTCCCGCCATGTACATGTATTGTGCTTCCTCATTTTCTAAACCCTTTGGAAAGTCCAAAAGGGGCAAGAAGAAGAATAAAGGAAACAAGATACCTCCTAAAGATAGGGTAGCAAAGCCATAGCCTCAGCCACAACAGAGAGTTCCTTAGGGAACCTGCCACCATTGTAGCAAAATGGACACTAGAAAAGAAACTGTCCATCTTATCTTGTTGAAAAGAAGAAGAAACCCTCAGGTATAATTATTCATATCATTAATATCACTTTGGCTTTTGAAGCCACTAATGGCCTGGATGTTAAACTCCGCTTGCCCATCTCAAAATTTAAATTATGAATTAGATATTCATATTAATAAAATTAATTTAGTTTAATTCTTTTACATGGAAAAACATTAATAAATTGATAAATTAATTATAGTATTTCTTTATACTATTAATTCAGAATAAATATCATAAATTCTCATATTTAGATTAGCCAAGTAAAATTTATCAACAAATGTTACCCCAAGGGTTCCAATGCGATAACGTATCTTTATTTTACCTACCTTAATTGGATAAAAAGTGCGGGCCCAAGATAAGCTATTCCTACTTGTTTAAATGTAACAAAACAAGATTGGACCTAAATTTGCCAAATAAGCCAACCCCCTTGAGGTATCCCATCACCAAAAAAATTAGGACAAACATGCCCCAAAGTATACACAAGTTCACAGTTATTTAGTAATGTCTAACTAATCCCAAACAACCAAAATCAAAATTCATCATTATAATAATATAATTAAACCCAAATTTTGCTTGAAAGAAACTGATCATGCTCCATACTTTTGTCAGTTTGTGGGTGTCAACAAGTTCAATTAATAAAATCTCTAAGAGCTAAACCAATATATATGGGGTTCAAGTCCCGCTCACACGGGTCATGAGAGAATTGGGTTACCAATAGGCTATAACTAAAAAATGATTAAATAAAAAATAAATAAATTGGTGATGACCCAGAAACATTAATGAATTACTATATTATCCAAAAAACACACACATGGGGAGGGAATGAGTTGGCGAGAGAATAAGATGACAAGAAAATGAACGAACATTTAAAACATACCACAATTGACAAGATGCGTCTTGCAAAACTTTTCTCTGTTTCAATTGGATCCTGCCAATTCAAAAAGTACGTTAAGAATCATCAATACAGTCAACATAAATCGATTGAATAATACCATACATACCTCAACGAAACATGATAGAGAAATTTTGCCAACAGTTATGCCAGATGATGACGGATCTAAAAGGTCAAATACCTCAGAGTCAGAATCTGAATCCTGCAACACAATGTAAATATACCAAACATGAAATAAATAAAAAAGAAACAAAGAAAGAAAAATAAAAATATTTTAACTAGCACATTATTTACCCAAAGTCACGAGTCATCAAATTTGAATCACAAACTCTAATCAACGAGCTAAGACCGACTTACAACCAGCTGCATAATCACTGATGACGAGTATACGTTCTATTTTATACAAAAGAGTAAGGGAGAAATGGCATTTTCGTCCCTCGTACAAATTTTTTTACCACTCGATTCCTTGATAAATTAACACTCCATTTCATTAGTAATGTTAAAATGCTAAAGAATAAAGAACACTTTTGAAAGGTAAATGTGCCTTCTAACATACAAATCAACACGTGTACAAATTATAATCCGACACACATATGTTAAAAGGTCAAATTTACTCTTCAGTAGTTTACTTTTCCTTTCACATTTTAATGCCAGTGACAAAATGAGATATTATAAATTTATGAGGGACCCAAGTGGTGAAAAAATTAATGACGGATGAAAATGTCAACCTCTCAAAAGATAATGTATTCAATATGAAAATAGGAAAGAAAAGGAAAAACAATACTATTCAAGGTTTGTGCACAACAGTTGCATCAGAAAGAGAGAGGAAGAAAATAATAATAAAACATTAAACAAAGCTTCAAAGAAATAAAATACTCTAAGAAAGAGGCCGTATGTGCAAACAAACGATGAATTTGATTTGACAACGAAGAAGACCAATTCCTCAAAAATCTTAATTTTTGCAAAAATCATATTCAATCCCAACAAATGTTCTATAATTAGCAACTCCTCAAGGCTATATTATAATCCTAAGATAGAACTAGCGCATATTTGATGCCTTCAATTAAGACTGGACTACAGCAAAAATTAATTCCATATTCATGGGCTAGTAGTCGCATCACTACCAATGAGACTATCATGTGGACAACCAAAGGATTGATAATAACACATAAGTATGTAAGGATATAACTTATAACAAAAAAATTAGATTTTTTTCACGACCAATTGAAAATAAACTGGTGAATTTTGTTTTTCCCCCTTTTTTTGGTTTGCTTTAGTTTTTTGGTTACTATATTTCAATATACTCATGAAAACACATTTAAACTAAAAATAAATTTTGTTAAAGAGTTAAAAATAAATAAAAATCTGAGGAAAATTTTAACAAAAAATATTTTGTGAAGTTCCTTGAAACAAATTTTTTTAATTTAGGAAACAATTCGAAAACCATTGAGTAATGAATATGCAATCTGCACATGAAGAATGAATTGATTGAGCAACTCCAAAAACAATTCAATAATCTACTAATAAATGTAAAAACAAAAAACTGCATCTTATGGCCTTTGATGTTGCAAGTTTTTCTTCTTGGACATCTAAAGAAATTTAATTTCAGTGGTCCACAAAAGTATAGTGCAATTTTATTAACATCAATTTTATAATATTTCAACCCATGTTTATAATAAAATAGTACAGTTCAATCAAACACTGCATGAAATCAAGGACAATTTTACATATAGTGACAGTCCAGTCTTGTCTTGCAAGCCAATTGCAGACTAAACAGCCAACTGTCACACATGCAAAAGGATGAGACGTTTATCCTATCTCCATGTAAGTTGCACACAAATACACAATTGTGGGACTCTCATTGTTGAAGTTCTATGAGCATTCCAAGTTTTATGCACTAAAATAACAACCAAGAAATTTCTGAGAATTTAAGGATAAAGTCTCTCACCTGTGTTAGAAATTCAAGGAGATCAATTTCACAATATCCAACAAGATTGCTCTTCGACAATCTATTTGTCTGCACAATACAGAAGATTTAATGTAGAAATTATTCCAGTGGTCAATAAATTCATTCAACTTTAGTAAGAAAGGCCAAAAAGAGAAAATTAATAGTCTGAAGCATATATATGTATGCATATAGTAACAGCGCTGACGCTTATATTTTAATAAGATGTGCACACACACAACTCCACTGCACTAGATAAGAACAGTGTTTTTTATAAGCAAGTAAACAGTATAAATCCACATAAATATATATAAAAGACTTCCAGATTTTAATTTGAAAAACAAAAATAAAAGAACCAACCAACCAAACACAATATTTCCCAAACAATTCCACAACACCAACTAAATGTAGGAAAAAATTTGGATCAACCTTTGTTTTCAAAATTTTAACCAAGTTTTAGCCTTAAACACCAGTCAATTCCAAACCATTAGTGAACCTCTTATATTTCTCTCCATCAACATCTGCAGCTGAAATTCTCAGCATTCTTCTCTTTAAATATGTCATAATCGAATTAAGAGGAGATTATATAATTTCCCTTTTATTCTTCTGCCTAAACTTCAACAATTCCTTTATATATCAATTCCTATCATATTTCTTTGACATCCCAAATCTCTGGATTCTCTAAGGAACCTAAATCACTAACTAATCTATAACAGCCCTTACGAAAAAATTTAGTGCATTAGAAAATTCCAGTAGCTCTTTGGTCGAACTCTAGCCAACTTAGCCTTCAAATCTCAATCAAATCCAAAACATAGTCCTCTCCTTAATAAAGCCTTATTCTACAAATTAAACACCAACATTTCTAACTTTTAACAGGACTAGAACACTGCAAAGTCAGCACCAAATTCCAAACTTTAGAAGCCCAAGTCCACCACTAAGACCAACAACAATTATCACTACAAAGTGTTCTATGAATAAGACCTTGGGTCCTATTTGGTTTACCAAGGAATGGTGATAGCATAAGAACTCAATTGCATCACGGATTCACGGACTTGGATTTGGATTGACAGGAAATAGAAAAGCTACAGCATGGGAAATTATGCAAAACTGTGTTTGACCCTTGATGCAAACAAGAAGAGTAACTTTTATGACCTGCCAAGAAGATAAACCTAAGTTGAAGTTAAACCATAATTTTTTCCTTTTGGCTAGATTTTCCACTCGGATATTGTTGTTTCGGCAGCATAATTATGCTTCTTGAATGGATTTTCTGTTATAGTACAATTTTGTTCTCTTTTCTATCAAATAAAGACTAATCATATTTATTTTCTTTAAGATTGAAAATACCATCATGTATTACGCATCAGATGGAGTACGTAAGGATCATAAACACAGGAATATCACTTTTATATTTTCTACATGCGCGCACACATTTTTTTTTTGGGAGGAGAGAGGGGGGAAGAGGGGTGGAAAAGGCCCAAAATGACTTTTTAGCTCCCTACCACACCCAAGATTCGAATTCAAGTGGCCAATCAATTAAAGTTGCTTCAATATCACTCGGTCAAGCCAGATGGGGCACTTTCATTTTTTCTATATACCATCATTTATTATGCAGAAGATGTTATATAAAGAGGAATTACTGTTGATGGTGTTTACAAAAATGATTCAGTAAATAAAAACTAGAGAGATATTAGGCACACTTGAATTACATCTTATTTTATTTCTTAAATTACAAAAAAAACAAAAAAAAAGGACGATGGGGACTTGGGGGTTGAATTGAAGCTTCTCATTGGCCCAAAACAAAAAGACTCATTTAATTCAAGGAAATGCATAGATTGAGTGAAAATTAACTTAAAAGTTACAGCGCACCTCGAACACCGATATCCTAGCAACACGAGGCCCATTTCTTTCCAAGAGAAGTTTCTTTTCCTGTAAGTAAAGTGAAATTCCAGGATCACATAATGCTCATAAATTGAATTAGAAAGATACCTTTTCTGCGACTTGACCATACCTATACATCTAGAGAATATCAACTTTCGATTTACAATAAAGATTCCAGAAAACCATGATATCAAATTTAAAAAGCATAATATCTTCAGAAACACATCATAAAGGGTGATACAGCTGCATACAAACAGATACTCGAGAGTAATATTTACAATGCAGTTTGAACAAAGAAAGTTATACAAGAAGAATAATGTTTTGAGTATCAGCATATATAAATTAACTTGCATAAAGTGATCCAAAAGTAAAAGAAAAAATAAAAAAAATGCAGGTTTCAGGAATTTAGTCTGGTATTTCTTATTTTTGAAATTTGTGTGATGAGAATTCCAATGAGATCTTACACCAATTCAATGTGATGGAAGGCCAAAGGTTCTCCAAGACTTCAATTTTTTTTTTTGCAAATCTTAATCAATGATGAAACAGCCAATGAATTGCAAATGTTATCCAGGCAAGTGTTTTTCCATCTTGATATGCCCTTTGTAGGAAAATTATTTTCATTCACTTCCCAATTGCATCTTTCTTTCTGAGCTGTTATTTGTAAGCAAGCCAAGGTTTGCTAAGCAGTTCCAAGATCTTGTGAAGATTTTCTTCTGGAGAATTTGTGCACTTTTCCTAAAGGGAAGAAAGCCAAAATGCTGTGAAAGTGTTCTGTTTAGGCTTGTAGAGGATGAAATGGCAAGAGAAAAAAAACATGCATTTTTGTGAAGATAAGAACTGGACAACACCAAATACTTTATGGGAAAAGATTCGAAATTTTTGCTTCTATCTGATATTCTAATTTAAAGGACTTTCAAGAGTCATCCATTATTTATTCAGCTTAATTTGTAAGGTGTTTTAGAGTACGCTGGTCAGGCTTGTTTAAGTTAATGGTTATGTTTTAAAGCTGTCTGATTTCTTGAGAAGTTTTAGTTGCAGGGCTGGAGTTTTTGTCTATGGCTGGTTCAGACGAGTAATCAAATTTTCACATAGTTTTACTTTCTATTATATGAAAAATACTAAAAGAATAAATGCACACTTGCATTCACTTGGATTATAGTTCTATCTTAAATTTTTTCGAAAACCATGAAAATTTGAAAGCTAAGGCAAGACAAGCTAAAGTAGACCAATTCTATCAAAGTGACTGCATAAACTGCAAATTTAATTATGCGACAGAGTACTCACAGAATTCCAGATAGGTTTATCCGTGCTGCACGAAAAATTAAGGGGAAAAAATTTACCACAAATGTTCAGTCAACTAAATAACAAAAAATAAAAACAAAAAACAAGAATAATAATAAGAATAAGAACAAATAAGTATTTTGTAGCGTAGTCAAGGTGCGTAACTTATCAGAAATCTCAGAGCGAAACGTCTGCTCTCCGAGTGAAACACATGCAAGCCACTTGTCCTTGAACTTCATCTCCGCCTAAAATTAAAAGGAAAACAGATAATAATTATTAAAAAAAAAAAAAAAAAAAAATCTTCAAAGTTCATATCATCTATACAGTGACCAATTAAAATGAACAATTACGCTAATCAGAGTGAGGAGAGCGATTCCGGCGAAATCCTCTTCGTTGAGGACTCTTTGATGAGATCTAGAGCTTTCATTGTCCCGATGACGACGTCGATCACGATGGAAGTGAAACTTGTTCCTGAATCGAGACATGCCCGAGACTTTCTCATCTTCTTTTGAGCTGCCATGCCCCATTCTCTCTCTCTCTGTTACAGCAAGAAACCAAAGAGATGAATAATAAATAATTTATTTCCTATTTTCTGAGGATTGCTTTAATGAAATCCAGAAAGAATCTTCCAGTCTATACGTTGACCATAAGAAAAGGACAAAACGGGAAAGGGAATGGTCATGATTTTATTTTTTTATTTATCTTCTCCTGATTCTGAAAAGAGTATTGAACTTTTTGTTTTTTTTAATCTTTAAATATAATACACACGATAATGGAATGTGGGTGCGATGCAAGTCAGCCTGTGCGTTAGGAGTTGTCCAAAACTCTTTGTTGTTGTGGGGGACTTGTGTGTGTAGTGCATCCTCCACTAGAAGAAATGGGCCATTATTGATGCTGTCGCCGCAGCAATATATGCATAACTCACAAAGACGAGTCAGAAAATTTCGGCCACAATTCCCCCCGTGTTAAAGTTAGCTGTCTTTGTTGCTAAAAGTGGTCAATTTAGGAATCGTGCGAAGAATTTTGTGTGGACTTGTCATTATTAAATCTATATCGTGCTCATTCTCGATATCATTTTTATATATTACATAATTTATGTTTTATAAGTTTTTAAGTATTATCAAACCGATATTACGAGTTTTGTTATTATTAAATCTACATCATGCTCTCACTCTAAAAATGAGATCTTGAGTTTGAGACCATTTAATGTGAGGATCTAAAAAGTATGATGAGTTTAGATGTGGGCTATTAGGTGGGATTCATCTTAAAGGTGAGACCGGGAATATAGGCTCATTTGGAGTCTATAAGTGAGTCTCAAAAAATGATAGATTATAAATATTTAAAAAAAAAAATTATTGAAATTTAGACGCATCATTTATCAACTATGTATGGTATTGTTATCTTTTTACACCTTCATCAAAATTAACACATTTCAGTATATGAAAATAAAGGGTAAATAAATTTTTAGTCCCTATAATTTGAGTCAATTGTATAAATAGTCCATGTATTTTAAGAATCACTCTAAATCTATATATTGTAAATTTGTTTCCATTGATAATTATTTTATATTTTTCATCTATTTCATATCATATTCGTTTGAATCTTAAATTATATAATACATAAATAGTATTTTATCATTGAAAAGTTAAATCCAAATGCTAAAGGTAATTTCTATAAATATAATGACTAGCTAAGTAATTATCTCAAATTCTCATATAGTATTTACTAAAGAAGCATCTACTCAGAGTTAATAATAGCAGGCAGACTAGTAGCAAACATTTCCATAAAATGTTTTTTTTTTCTTAAAATGGGAATGTTTAAGTCTCTTATTTATATATTATATTAGGGTGTGGCTATTTACAATATAAAATTTTCTTTAGACACACCTATTTTAATGAAAATATTTATTACTAAAACATTTATAGTGTAAATTACTATTAAAGACAAAATCCGAAGAATGTATTTTTCTTTGGTGTAATAAGGATTTGGAATATCACACATTGATTGTGCGGGAAAGTATTCAAACCTGCACATCTAAGATCTGATAACCCAACGACTCAAAAGATAAAGAAGTATCGTTAATTTAAATAAATATATACATTATTTCTCTGTAAACTCATTAGGTACAATCATCCATCTTTCTCCTATCTTCAAACCCTAAAACCTTTTATTTTATTAATTAACATATTCTAAGGTAAATTTCGCGGGGCTGTTTGTTGAATTTTAAAGATTAAAATAAAGAAGAAAAAAGATGTGAGTTCTTGTTTTTTATTTTTTGATTGATAGAAATTTATTGAAAATTGTTTTAAAAAATAACGTATATTTTATTTTGTTTTTTGAATTTGTTATTTGTTGTTTTCTTTTTTGCACTTTCTTCCAAACCTAAAACTTATTTATTGATGGATTATTGTTTGATTGTTTAATATATTTAAATTTATAAGATAATCACATCTTATAAATTTGGTGTAGCATTCATACTACCAGATTTAGTGCAATTTGGTGTTCAAATAACTAAAATAATTTATAATATAATATAATATAAGAATAAAGAGTGTATTTGTTAATAAAATGAAATGAAAATAAAAATGCTAATGGAATGAGAGAGATTAGAGGAAGAAGAATTAAAAGATTTTTTTTTAGTGTACTAAGTATTTTTTTAAGTGTGTAAAGTAAACAAAATTAATTAATATAAATTATTTGAGTGATGATGATTTTGGTATATTGAAAAGTGTACAAAGTAATAATCAAAATTTTAAAATTATCACATGAGTGTACTTAGTAATAGAGTGTTCAAAGAAATTTTTAGAGTGTAAATAGCCCAACTCATTACACTATCACTTCACACAAATCTCAAATTAAACATATCCCTTATGACTTAACCTCATGACCTCTTGCTTGCATTATAATATGGGTGGGCAAAGTTCGGTTCAGAATTCGGTTTCAGATTGAACTGAACTGAAAATCGATCGGTTCAAGAACTTAGAAACCGAACGGTTAAAACTGAACCAAACTAATTTGGTCGGTTCAATTCAGTTTTAATATTTCGGTTCAGTTCACAACCGAAACCGAAATCGATTTTTTAGAAGAATTAACCCATAAACCGATTGGTTCGGTTTACGATTTTATAAACTGATCAGTACATGGGTATGGTTCACGATTCGAACCGAACCGAACCAAACCGAACTGATCGGTTTAGCTCAAACGTAAACCGAAAAAACAAACCGATATTTTTGGTTTGGTTCAGTTCGGTTATTTTATCCACCTCTATATTATAAGAGTTAAGTAAACTAAATTATCATGTTAATATATTAAAATGTTATTAACAATGCGAGATAGGTGAGAGAGAAAATCTAAGGATGTAAAAGAATATAAAAAGTGAGAAGCACGGGCGTTTTCGGAAAACTATTTGTCAAATCGAACTATTGAACTTCACAGATATTTCAATGGAATGAGTGCTTTGTGCCTATATATTATCACCAATTTTGGGGGACGTCTGCCATACCCAGGGGTATGACATACCCCTGGGTTGCTGACCGTTTCATTATGTTGTTGTATAGCCAATGATTGCAGAATTTTCTATTTATGACCAGTTTATTTTCTCATTTAGTTGCAAGCGTTTGATGTTATCCAACGCAGTTATGTACTGAATACATTCCCAGAACCTTGGATCTTCCTGTCTTTCCAAGTAGGGGTGTCACGGGTCGGGTCGGGTCGGGTTTTTTTTTTTTTTTTTTTTTTGACCCGATCGGGTCGGGTCAAACGGGTCCTTTGACCCGCGACCCGAAATTTGAGAAGTCGACCCGCGCGGGTCGGGTCGCATCGGATCGGGTCAAAAATCTGCGGGTCGGGTCGGGTTAACATAATATGCGCAGCTGCAATGGCAAAGTGTATGAATTAAAGCCCTGTTAATCCAGAGTTCAAATCCCCCAGGCGCAGTCATTTTATACATTTTGTTTAATGATTAAAAATTTCAAAAAAATATTAAGGCTGCTGGGATTCGAACCACAGACCACCTAGAGAGCATGTGAGGTGATTGCCAATCGAGCTGCAATGGTTTCTTGTTATATTTATATCATACAAAATATATATATTATAATTGTAATTTTATTTACTTCGGGTCGGGTCGGGTCAGACCCGAATTTTCTTCCAGAAACCCGTGACCCGATCCGACTTTTCGGGTCGGGTTCGGGTTGACCCGAAAATGAATTTTAAAATTAATAAACCCGACCGGGTCGGGTCGGGTCATTGCGGGTCGGGTCGGGTCGCGGGTCGACCCGACCCTATGAACACCCCTATTTCCAAGTGTGCAATGGTATATGAGTTCCAACCCAACCCAACGGGTATGATTGCGGGATTTATGTTATTATATTTATGGACACTCCGAGAGTCGCCACCAGCACAACTTATCTGGTACGTGATGGACTTCATATATTTACTGACTTAATCGTTTTGGATGCAATAATCACATTCAGTTGAGGTTCTTGGTTGCTTTGTCTGGTTACAAGTTTTTGGTGTTTATTTTCTGCTACTTGATAATCTATCAACATCATTTGAATTTCTTTTGCTGCTGAAATATTTGTATGTTAAGCAACACTATTGTAGTTACCATCATGACGAGTACAATCATGACATGTAGAAAATAAATTGTGTTTTGAGTGTTTTTGGTACATGATACCAGAACAGATCTTTAGATACTGAACATTGGATTAGTGATAGAATTTTACTGACTTTATTATTTTGGATGCTATAACTATATTGAGTTGAGGTTAATGGGTGGTACATATACTGACTAGTTTGCCTTATTTTATATCATTTGGAGCAGCATGACTCCCAGGAAGCAAGAGTGACAATAGCACTGCAACTGATTGACTCTCCATTGAATGATAAACGTGATGAGGTCTTAAAGTTAGCAATGAGAGAGTATAACACACAACAACAACTGATTTCAATGCAAACACCAAGAGGGAAACCTCCGAAGTTATCAGTAAGAATCAAAAAGAACAGTAAAAAGAAAGGTCGTTTACGGAGAAAGGCTTAACGTATGCGTTACTAAAATAGTTAGTTATGTAGTCAATGCATTTTGTATATCTTTTGAAACTGTGCAATGTAGCTGAATGCATTTTCTACATCTTTTGAACAATTAATTAATATGCATCTTAATGCATTTTGTATAATATGAGAAACTATGAAATGTAGCTGGAAATCACTGGATGAGTGTTGCAATGCTGTAAATGCACCAGTGCATGATGAATTGGGGTATTTGGGCGATTGTTTTTGGTCATCAGTTTAGACTTTTATTGACTTTATTGTTTTATCTGTTTTTTACTGTTGTTTTGTTAATTGTTTTGGGGGCTTTTTTCTGAGCTGTTTTGGGCGTGTTCATGGGCTGGTCTGTAGGGGTATTTGGGCGTGTTCATGGGCTGGTCTGCAGGGGTATTTGGGCGTGTTCAGGGGCTGGTCTGCAAGGGTATTTGGGCATCTTTAGGGGCTGGTCTGCAGGGGTATTTGGGCGTGTTCAGGGGCTGGTCTGCAGGGGTATTTGGGAGTGTTCAAGGGCTGGTCTGCAGGGGTATTTGGGCGTGTTCAGGGGCTGGTCTGCAGGGGTATTTGGGCGTGTTCAGGGGCTGGTCTATCATGAAACAGCATTAAACAATTGATTGCATTAAACAATTCGGTGAACAACTTCTGTGTATGCATGATCTCCTTTGACCGAAAATGGTTCCAAATAATCTCACTGAACCTTCCATGCTCTGTCCGAAAATGGTTCATAAATTTTATGAAAACCTAGTTAACAAGCCAGTAAAAAAATTAAATCATTCCAAAAAAATTATACATAAACTCAGGTGCAATAAAAACATTTCCAAAAGTATGATACATTTTTCATTACAACATTCAACAGCACTGTGAATAGGTTCCAAAAAAATTGCCATTACAACATTCAACAGCACTGTTAAGAGGTTCCAAAAAAATTGCCATTACAACATCCATCATGCTTATTACGTACTAATTACAACAAAAGAAATGTCATCCAATAACGAAATAAAAGACTACATGGAGTAAGGCCACCATGTACAGTTTTCGTAACAGCATTGTGAAGAGGTTCCAAAAAAATTATTGTCACTACCGAAACCTGCAAAAGTATTTATGTGCATTCAGTTCGGTCTATCATAAATTATGAAATTCATTCGTAAATTAATACCTGCAAATGCTTCCGAAGTTGATGGCGTTGGATACGTAGATGATGTTAGATTGTCACTTGCAAAACCTACAAATATTGACTGACCAATTATTATTTGCAGGAACCGAATTCTGTAACAAAAAAAAAATTAATTTCATACAAATAAACAACTATATTCAATTATTCCCCCTTGCAATTTTCTGAGTTCTTAATACCTGATGAACATTCTGGTGTCGATGGCATCCAATATGTTTGTGATGAGACACTAGTCCCACTGATACTACTTCCACCTTCATCATTAGCAGTAACAATTTTTATTGAACAATTCCTTTTGTTGTGCCCTGTTTGCTGACATTGGCTACATTTTCTAATTTTAACTACGTCATTCTTTCACCTTTTACCACATCCTTTAGTAATAATTACAACAAGGTTTTTGACTTGTATGCCCGTATCACAACCCATAACATTACCAAGTATTCCATCTTCTTCAATAGCAATAACTTGCTCAAATTTGCTTGTGAGCCGTTGAACCGCAGATACAGCTTCTGTGTAAGCATGCTCATTTTTTGATGCAATAAAACACAAATTATTACATGCTGCTACAAAAGAACCAAATTTGGCAACCTCCATAAGGTGCTTGTCCATGTGAGGAGGTGCAATATCCACAATATAATTGGCTGACTTCTTTGTGGATTTCGTCCACCGCTCTATAATCAACGTAGGCGGTATACGAACCATTTGCTCCAATTTCATAACATGAAAAATATGAGAACATGGAATACCTGAAGATTCTAGCATCTTACAAGAACACACAATGTGCACTCTTTCAACATCAAAAACAACTCTCCATCTAAGGCTCGGGCTGGGTGCTGAACTTAGTAATTGTATAGATATTCGAACCTATAGACTTATCACAAGTCACCATAATTAACGATGACTCACAAGCTATCTCTGCGCGAACCCATTGAAATACATTCTTCGTATAAACTTCAGAAGAATGTTTTTCGATGTTATGTAGATGTGTCGTTAAAACTGGACTACTGTAGGTCGAATCAAACTCATCTTTAGATTCTTTATGTCGTATGCAGTACAATGCATGATATATTTGTCGAATAAAATCATACAATTTCAACTTCACCTTAAGGAACCGAGACAAGTATGAATTTAAACTCTCACACCTTTGTGTCGTTCGCATTCCACCACCAAAAAAAATTCCTTTCAGATAAGCCTCGGCCCATTTGCCACGTTTCTGGTAAATCTTTTGAACCCATTCATTTTTCTCTAACCCCATCTCAGAAACTAAAGCAGCCCATTGTCTTACAAATTCATCTATGGAAAACGGCTTCAACATGAATGAGCTAAAATTTTTGGTGAATTCTTCTTTTTTGATATTTGCTTGAGCATTTCTTTGAAGATGTCAACAACACAAACGATGTGAACAGCCTCCCATAACTGTTTTTATTGCCTTTGACATATGAGTCAACTGTTTCATCACTGAGTAAAGCAATACCGAAAATAGTTGTTCTTCGATGGTGATTTACCCCAACCAACACAACTAAAGGTAGGTTGTAAGCATTTTTCTTGTATGTCGCATCAAATGCCAAAACATCACCAAAACATTCATAATCATGTCGTGCAACAGTGTCAGTCCAAAACAAGTTACGTAATACATTATCCTCAGTCAACGTATATTCGAAATACACACCAATATCAGAATCGGCTTTTGCAGACAAATATGCAATTGCGGCTTCAGAATCCGTCTCTGATAAATCTGCACGTCGACTAGCATCGAGTTTATTCTGCAAATCTTTACCCACGAACCCAACATTATGAAAACCTCCTACCTGGTCAGATTTAAAATCCATGAATTTACAGACTTTAACCCTACATGTTGTAGTGTCTGAGCATGTGTTAAATCAGCATTACTTACATGTCTGTGGGAACGAAGAAATTGTGTCTCATATGGGGATGCCAACATGTGACTGTATTCATCAATGAATTTTACAACAACATATTTATGTCTGGAATGATTAAATTTGATATGAAGTTCCGCTGGACAACCGTTACGAGTAATGCCCTTCGGTTCCTTCACTCGATTAGTTCGCTCCAAATATTTTTTCGACCTATAACCTTGGCAAGAGCAAACCCAAGAACGAAATATTATTTTGCCACTTTTAGAATCTCTACGAATCTCATCTTTCCTCGTGGAGAATCCAACAGACTGTGAATGCTTTTTATACCATGCCTCCGCATCTTCGACTGAATCAAATTCTGAACCAACAGTTATTGATGCAGTGAAGTCATCTGTACATGTATTCTTTGGAGGTTGAAACTTGCTACTTTCTGTAGCATTAGTTGGAGTGGCTGATATATCCCCGAAATATTGGCTGGAATCTTCTTTATTGAGGTCCAACCCCCAAGCTGCAATACTTCCAGTAGCCGATGTTGAAGTCATTATTACAGCTGAATCAAAAATGAGAAACCAAGTAAATAATCCGACTTATCGAAACAAAAAATTATTTGATTAAAGTTGATGAAAGCTGTTTGAAAACAAGGCAGTGAACGAGAACATTCAAAAGGCAGTGAACAAGAACAAGGCAGTGAACAAGAACAAGACAAAAGTCAGTGAACAAGAACAAGACAGACGGCAGTGAACAAGAACAAGGCAGTGAACAAGAACAAGACACACATCAGTGAACAAGAACAAGACAGTGAACAAACTGGTGAAACAAAGCATTGAATAAACTGATGAACAAGTTGCACCGAGCTTCCTGTTGATAACCAGAACCAAAGAACAAGTTGATGGAATTTACTTACTGCTCATGGAAGAACCGAACTTGCTCTTGCAACCAGAAAGACTGAACAAAATGGTGAAACAAGGCCCTGAACAAGCTGCACGTATGTTGAAACTTGGTAGAATTATTTTGCTTGCTTGGGGTGGTTGGTGAAGAGTAACTCCTTCATGAAGCACACCCACCAACGTGGACTTGGCAAAACATTCATAAAAATTTCATTTTCCATTAATGAATTTAGTTGAAATGCATAGGAGGCTCATGCTATGTATTTGGGCCTAATTTTCTTTTGAGAAGCCCATCTTAAGCCCATCTCACAAATGTGGGAGTAAATGGTCATTAAATTAAGTAAATTATAAAATTTAAGGCAAAAAATATAATTAAAAAAAATTCTAATCTTTTGTAATTAATAAAAAATCATTTTCATGCAAATTATCGTTCATAATTTTATAATAGTTACTTATAAAATTAAGTCGAATCAAATTTTCCTCCATGCTCATTAACTTTAGTTAATATCTGAAATAATATTTTTTTCAAAGGTAATTAGCCATAATTACTGGAATCTTAACTGAAAAATACCAATAACTGATAAAAAAATAATAAAACGAATCATACACGAAAAACTAATAAAAATTAATTTCATAGTAAATACTTTTCATATGAGGGATATGAAATAAAAATTATTGTATAAAAAAATTTATAACAAATTCTACTTCATGCTCATTAACTTTAGTCAATATCCGAATTACTTTTAGTTATAACCGAATTTAATAATTACATAAATAAATAAGTAGAAAATTGATTAATTTATACGAATCATTAGCCATAATTACTCAAATCGTAACTGAAAAATAATTGGTCAAAGAAAATAATAAAACGATTCAGTAACGAATAAACGTATTCATGATGTTAATTCATATTCCATGACTGTAATAAACGCTTTCACTCGAATCGACCCATTGATTAAACAAAAACATTGTTTGAAACTCACATTCGCTTTAAAGCGAATTGAATCGGATAAATAAACGAAATCCTTACCAAAAATTGCCACCCCTAGTCGTAATGAATAAAAATTGTAAGCGAAAACAATAAGTATAAAACTCGTATACATGCTAAATTAACATATGTAATTAACGAAAAATATAAATAGATATCAATATTAATAATATGTGCTCATTATTTGTGATGTTTAAGCGAATTGTATTAACTTATAATCATTACACACGAAATCGAGATCGAATCGAAGTAATAAACATGATATTGAATAATTTGTAATTGTTAGATATAACCAATACATGCAACTTCACACCATCAATATGCAATTTCACCATTAAGATGCAACTTTCAACCTTAAAAGATGCAACAAATATTTTAAACTTGAAAAACAAACAATTAAATAATTTTTAAGAAAAAATCACTCAAAATTGTGTGTTAGGGCGCATAAATATGACAATTGAATATGCAACTACTACCATTAAACTTGCAACTTTCACCAATAAATATGCAATATTTCGAAGATGAAATTTTTAGCAATAAACATGCAAAATGAAACCATTGGACTTGAAATTTTAGCAATAACATGCAATTGTATCTGCCTCGAAAATCGCACCTGCAACAACGACCGTTGAATATGCAACCTCTACCATCAAACATGCAACTTTTACCAATTAATATGCAATATTTCGAAGATGAAACCTTTAGCAATAAACATGCAAAATGAAACCATTGGACTTGAAATTTTAGCAATAACATGCAATTACATCTGCCTCGAAAATCGCACATGTAACTATGACCGTTAAATATGCAACCTCCACCATTAAACATGAAACTTTCACCAATAAATATGCAATATTTCGAAGATGAAATTTTTAGCAATAAACATGCAAAATGAAACCATTGGACTTGAAATTTTAGCAATAACATGTATTGTATCTGCCTCGAAAATCGCACATGCAACAACGACCGTTGAATATGCAACCTCTACAATCAACATGCAACTTTTACCAATTAATATGCAATATTTCGAAGATGAAACCTTTAGCAATAAACATGCAAAATGAAATCATTGGACTTGAAATTTTAGCAATAACATGCAATTGCATCTGCCTCGAAAATCGCACCTGCAACAACGACCGTTGAATATGCAACTTCTATCATCAAACATGCAACTTTTACCAATTAATATGCAATATTTCGAAGATGAAACCTTTAGCAATAAACATGCAAAATGAAACCATTGGACTTGAAATTTTAGTAATAACATGCAATTGTATCTGCCTCGAAAATCACACATGCAACAACGACCGTTGAATATGCAACATCTACCATCATACATGCAACTTTAACCAATAAATATGCAATATTTCGAAGATGAAACCTTTAGCAATAAACATGCAAAATGTAACCGTTGGACTTGAAACTTTGGCAATAACATGCAACTGCATCTGCCTCGAAAATCGCACCTTTAACTATGACTATTGAATATGCAATCTCGACCATTAAACGTGCAACGTGCACCAATAAATATGCAATAATTCGAAGATGAAACCTTTAGCAATAAACATGCAAAATGAAACCGTTGGACTTGAAACTTTGGCAATAACATGCAACTGCATCTGCCTCGAAAATCACACCTGTAACTATGACCATTGAATATGCAACCTCTAGCATTAAACGTGCAACTTTTACCAATAAATATGCAATATATTTTTATATTATTTTATTTTATCAGTATTATAAAAAAATAAATTTTTTATATTATTTTATTTTTTTCAATATTTTTTAAAAATAAATTTTTAAAAACTTGCAATAAATTTTTTTTTATAATTTTATTTTTATTAATATTTTATAATTTATATAATAAAAAAAATTTAATTTTTTTTTTCAGTAACTGGTTGCAACCGGTTGTTGTAACCAGTTACTGTCATTTTTTTTTGTTTTTTAATGCTACCAACCCTTGGGTATCTGATACCCAAGGGTATTGTAGCAAAAACCCCAATTTTGTGGTGGACATGGGCGTGCAAAAAAAAATTACCATTTTATGATGCAAATGCTTGTCTAAAATACGTAAGTCAAAGTCAAAGCAGTGGTCGTCGAGACTCGAGAACCAATGTACCCCGAAAGAGATAGAAAGTTATAGGCGATGTGATCAAGAAGTCTTGCAAATACCCGTCATTATTAATTGATATGTTTTAAATTAGAAAAAAGAAAAAGAAGATATGATGTCTATTGTTTTACGACTGTTTTTTGGGCAATATGGGGAATTAACCGTTCGAATAAACCTCTATCAACAAAAAAATTATTTGGTTAGTAGGGAATTAAAGCAAATTTAATAAACAGACAGGATAAACACAGAGTTTACATGATTCGGCGAAGAGTGGTTCCTACCTACGTCCACGAGAGAAATGAATATATTTTATTACTGTTCGAGGTCAAGACCGACCCGAGCTACAAACCTGGGAATGAACTCACAAAGTGATCGAACACCTTGACTCTTACACAAGCCCGTTACAATTCTCTCAAAAGACCAATTTTCTCTCTCTATCTATAATTCTTGAGTTCTTGCTTTTCACAAATAGTGAAATGCGAAAATTATTAACCCTTGAATCTAAGACTTCAACCCCTTTAATATAGGCATCCAAATTCACTATTTCACCGCATCTGACGTAATCTAATGTCACTTACTCATCATTGCAACCATAACTCTACTCAATCACCATTAATCTGGTCAATCAAATCAGCAAATTTCTTTGCAATTGCACCGACCTATGATAGCCTATGACGGCTCTGCTATGCTATACCACTGCACTGGCCTATGGTGGCTGACATGTGTTACTTCCAATGAAAATCATTGTTTTTCCACACTCATCATTAGCTTTCTAAAAACACATTTTTCTACTTAGGGCATACATCACACAACCTTAGTATTGGTCGGCCTGTGATCTCATCTCCATTCCCGTGTCAACACGCCGAGGCAGATGATACTAATCAAAACTTCATCTCTCTCTTCCCAAATTGGTCAGGTTGTCAGACAATGTCCTCATCGGGTCGGTCCCTACACATTCTCATGAAACCCTAAATTGACACCCTTTATGTGGTTGGGTCAGTATCCAAACTTACTTCACCATTCACGATGCTCATGTCCATTGGGAGAACTCATTTTTATAACTAGGTCAGGTCTCTATGTTAAAACTCCAATTCCTTTTGGGCTCTTGGGCATCTATCATTGACACACTCACAAAGTGATTTTTTACTCTCAAGTATAAGAGTGTCGAATTAATAAAATAACCCGGTAAGTCTGGGCTCGATCCACATGGAATAGATTTAGTAAAATAAAATAATAATTTGAGTAAAAAGAAAGTGAATTGATTTAAATGGTGGGTAATTTTTAAGTCGGGATGCGACAATAAATTAAAAATATTGGGGCTATGAGATCCACTCTTAATATTTCAAATATAGAGAAATATTGCTTTTATAATATATAAATTGTCATTATTACCCAGTTACTTTGCTTCATGAATTAATTATGCCAAAACATAAAACCAGCCATAAATGCAGTGATAAGATTTTCCTATAACAAGTCGAGTTAGGTACTCAAGTATGTCAAATATATAAAATCAGTCATAAAAGCGGTAACAAAGTTTGTCAATAATTCGTCTAGATCTAAATTAAATATCAGTCTTCATATTACAATTCATATATTATAATATAAGTAATATTAATCTATATTCTCATATTAAGAGTTTCACTCTTTACCCCAACATGATGAAATTAGCTACTCATAATTTGAATAAAAACACACATAATTTTATTACTAAAAGAAAAAGAAATTACAACAAAGCTTGAAAAATAAAACACATTAGAGCTATAACCCTTCACAAAATCTCAGAGTTTACCCTAAATGGTGTTTACCTAAATTGTGGGGCTATAGTATGGCGGAGTATAAATCAATCTTGCATTGCTGACTCCACCATGAAGGCTGAGTATGTAGTAGCTTGTGAAGCAGCTAAGGAAGCAGTCTGGCTCCATAAATTCTTGGGAGATCTGGAAGTTGTTCCAGATATGGATAAATCACTCACACTTTATTGCGATAATAGTGGTGCAGTGGCAAATTCAAAAGAACCAAGAATCCACAAGAGGGGAAATCATATAGAGAGGAAATATCATCTCATCAGGGAGATAGTGCAGAGATGATATATTTCTGTCACAAAGATTACATCCTCAGAGAACCTGACTGATTCGTTTACAAAGACCTTGACGGCTAAAGTGTTTGTAATGTAAACGGTTTTATATATTACAATATAAAATGATGCATTATTCATTTATCAAAGTGTTTGTTTAAATTTCACATATTGTAAATTATCTTGATTACCCTAGATTACACATGTACCTTCAGACTTAGTGTATGAGTGTCATACACAAGAGGATTTAAGTCTGAAGTTGGTAATCTAAAATAATCCATAGAGAGCGAACAAAGCGGGTACTTTATTTGTGGTTTATCTATAGTTGCGGTCCATTTTATAATTGTATGGCGACCTTGATGCGGGATCGTCCATATAGAGACATGAGAATGAAGGCACCTTGTATGATGTGATCATATAGGACTGGACCCAGCTAGAAATGACTTTCTTATAATATCCGTTTAATAAATAAATTCATTTCGATCTACTAGATGGTCATATATGGATTGATCTTAATCCTGAGTGTACTACGGACTCCTCCATGGCAGGCTATGTCTTTTGATTTACAAAGGTGATGTTGGTGTAGGAATTCCGAGTCCCGACCAATAGCTACGTATTTTGGGGGCATGGTATGGTGTGTAGCTGATGACGTTTTATATAGACATGGAGTTCACCCCTTCTTGTGAGAAGTAGATAAGTATCTTCCTTAAGGGTTGATTCCATACTTGAACGATTAGAGCGCTTAAGCTTTTCTATTACGAATAGAAAGATTAAAATTCATAATGGTTATGAATAAATCGTTCATTAGAGAATCAATGGTATTTAAGGTAAAAATAATTAGAAGGATATAACGGACATCATGACCCAGCTCTAATTATGAGATACTCGTGAAGGGTTAATCTGTATGTAATGATTATATCGATGGAGACCGACGTGGTTCGGCTTAATATACTATTTGGGGCAACGAGAGTGCAGCTTCAGATTTTTAGTGGAATAACCCAGAGTTAATAATTCAAAATATTTAATTAAGAGCTTAATTAATATTTCGAGATTATTGGAGCTCGGAACCGTAGGTCCATTTGGTCCCCGTGCTAGCTCAATATACTGTAGCGGATTTAGTATAATTGTATAGTCCAATTATATCCTCACATATGTATAAATATTAATATGATTTATAATATTATTTTATCACACTTGAAACTATATATTAAGAGTTAATATATGGTTTTTATAATTATATGATAGTTATTGAATGCATAATATTAAATTATAAATGATATAATTTAATGAGGCCAAATTTGGAATTTCCAAATCTTGGGTTTTGGAAACCCTTGGTGAGTTATGCTAGGTTGCAAAACTCTTGTATTAAATTTGGAAAACCCTTGGTGAATTATGTTAGGTTGCATAACTCTTGGTTTTAATTTGGAAGTTACAAATTTTAAAGGCATTAATCTTTTTATTTTTTGTAACATCTTAGGCTTTATGGAAAGTTAATATTGTTGTTACAAAATTAATGAAAAAAATAAGCCTTGGCAGAAAATTAGCTTGATGGAAAGGGAAATAATTTTATTAAATTAATTATCCTAAGTATAAAAGAAAAATTATTTTTCTTTTTGCCATAATCTCTTAAGCAACCCTAGCCTTCATCTTCTTCTTCTCCATTCCCCCTCAAAAGTTGAGAAAAACCAAAAGAAAGAACAAAAACAAACAAATTAAAATACAAGTGTGATTCAATCTCTAAAACGTTTAGAGATTAATTTTGTGAGTTTAGCCCACACTAGATTCTGTTGGTAACAAGATTTAGCTCGAAAGACTTTGTGGTGTTGAACCATAACTCATTATCTCTATCTTTTCTTGACTCTCGGCAGTGAGCATTATTTTTGCTCATTGTCGCCCTTTATTTGGTAAAACATGACTTGGTTTGGTTTCGTTTTAATCCAGAATTTTTGGGGAACATATAGTGGTGTTTTGGGACTGTGTTGGGGCCGTTTTCAAGTGAAAAATCAGAACTAAAATACAGCCACTTTCCACGCATTTCAGGGGCTGTTTTGGCAGTGCGCTGGATGCGAATCGGGTCCAAAACAGTCCAGTTTTTGTGCGGCTGTTCATGGTTATTCGGGGACTGTTTTGGTGCTGTTTCGGGGCTAGAATTTTGTCTAAAACTGATACAAAATTTTAGTGGTGGTATTGGTTGCATTCGGCCACTCAAAAAGAATGGTAGAAAAAAAATTTCAAGTCTGATCTGGGTGCCTAACGCGTTTCCGCTGCGCAAGGAAAGTGGTTCATATAAAAATTTGGCTGCAAAACCTTAGGTTATGATCCATCAGAACATGAGATGATTTGCAAGAGCAGTTTCTGAAAAAATTCTTTCCCACCCACATATTAAACTCCTTTAAGAGGAGAATCACGACTTTCACACAATAGTCGGGGGAAACACTTTACCAATATTGGGAGAGATTTAAAGAGATGTTGAATATTTGTCCACATCACGGGTTTGAAACATGGAAGTCGGTTGCCTACTTCTACGAGGGTTTAACACCTGAAGGTAGATAAATAGTGGAAATGATGTGTAATGGTGAATCTAGGGATAAAAATCCCGGATATGCACTAGATTACCTTGAACACATAGCAGAGAATGCACAACAATGAGACACAATTGGTACTTATGAGTCGTCTGTAAAACCACAATCATCTGGTAGAGGTATATTTAACCTTAGGGACGACTATGACCTTTCTGCTAAATATGCATCTCTAGCTAAAAAAGTTGAGGTATTAGAAATGAGGAAGAGTGATCATGTCAAGTCAGTCCAAGAAGTCACATGTCATATCTGTAATTCAAATGAACATGTCACACAAGTTTGCCCAACCTTGCCAGCCCTGTATGAATGTCTACATGACCAAGTCAGTTCCATAAACACCTTCAATAGATCAAATCCAAACCCATACTCCCAAACCTATAATTCTGGTTGGAGAAACCATTCAAACTTCAATTGGAGGAATGATAACCAAACACAACAACCTCCCCGGGTACACCCGAATTTCTAAAACTCCCATAATTATACACTATATGTCCCACCACCTAGGAAAACCCTTGAGGATACCTTGAATGCATTCATTTAGAAACAGGAAGCCATCAATAACCAAAATGTACAAACATTGATTGATCTGAAAAATACTTTCTCCAAAATAACATTTGTATTAACCACTAATGAGAAATGGTAGTTTTTTGCACAACCACAACCAAACCCCAAGAATCATCAAAACCCCCCACAAAGGTAGTTCTAGTAGTCAACACATAGACCAAGTCAAATCTGTTATTACTTTTCGCAGTGGTAAGGTCATCCATATACCTATTCTTGAACCTCGCGAAGTTGAAAATAAATCATATTCAGAGGGTAAGGAATGGGTTGATGAACAATTACCTATCGTTGATGCTAATAATTTTTCTCATGCACCTCCATTTATTCAAGCATTAAAAATAAAGAAATTGAATCATTCCCTTGAGATTTATGAAATATTCAAATAGGTGAATGTCGGTATTCCATTGTTAGATGTCATCCAATAGATACCATTTTATGCCAAATTTTTGAAAGACTTGTGCACCATTAAAAGAAAGCATCAGGTAAGAAAGAAAGCTTTTTTAGCTGAACATGTAAGTTTAATTCTCTCAACAAATAATGCATTAAAATACAAAGACCCTGGTTGTCCAACTATTTCATGTATTATTGGAAATAAAAAAATTGAACATGCTTTGCTTGATCTTGGAGCCAGTGTAAATTTGCTTCTGTTTTCGATTTACCAATAATTTAATATTGGCGAGTTAAAATCAACTTCAAGTACTCTTTTACTTTCCGATAGATCAGTCAAGGTACCGAAATGAATTGTTGAAGATGTGTTATTACAAGTCGATAAATTCATATATCATGTAGATTTTATTGTATTGGAAACACAACATGTAGCAGACAATTATAAGTCAGTTCCTGTCATACTTGGTCGTCCATTTTTATCAACAGCTAATGCCTTAATAAATTACAGGAATAGAATCATGAATTTGTCATTTGACAATATGACGTTGAAGCTTAATGTTTTTAACATATGCAAACAACCATACAATGAGGACAGTGATGACGAGAGCATAGAAATTGAACCAATTGTGGATAAATATATTCAGGGGAGTTTATATGATCCTCCAGAAATCTATACAACTAATTTTCTTGAATCAAGTATGTTGAGGCAGATGTCGATCCCCTAGGGTCAGATCGGTGCCTCGCGCATCGGAAATGGGTCTAACCCGTAGATATCAAGTATGGGTGTAATTTTAAAATATCTAATGAAATATTATATTCCATTACGAGTGTATATGAAAAAATCGGAGCTGAATCGGAGTGCGGAAACTTAAAAATTGGGAAAAATAAAATTCAGCACGCGTAGCGTGTATCGTGCGCGCACGCACTGTACGTGCTACAGTGCACATGGGCATTGTAGCGCCCAGCTCAAATATGCTATTTTTTTCAAAACTTATTTCAACCTTCAGCTCTTTGGAAAATTTCCAGAGTGCTGAAGGAATTAGGGTATTTTGCCCTAATTTCTTCCTAACTTCCCTAAACATTTCAAAAATACCCAAAATTAATTTTTAACATCAAAACCAACATCAACACATGTTATAGAATAAATTCGAGTTTTTCAAAATCTCAAATATTTTTACAAAAATACAAATTTATTCTAAATATGCACTTGCGTAAATTTTGAATCCAAAACACAAACCAAATTAAAATCCCACAATGAAATGACTCATTAACAATTATAGATCACCCAAATGTGGTCAAGTGATTCTAGAATGATAGCCTTAGCTCTAAGCTATTATCTAGAGTTCCAAACTATAATTTTATGTTTATGTCTAACATAAACATTTTGACCCAATTACAAGCATATTGTGTTTATACTTCCAAAACATCCTAACACAATTAATTAGCTTAATTTCAACATCAATCTATGTTATTATGTATCTAATACATAATTCATCACTATATGTCTCACTAATGAAAACTCACTAATGAAAAATATAGCTTTTGGAGAAGAACAAACTTACCTAGCAAAGTTGATTCAAAGATTCAATTTACTTCTTCTTGTTGAAATGTTTGGAGAACTTCCAAGGATTAGCAAGCTTGACTCCAAGATCCAATCTTGATTCCAATGCTAGCAAGCTTCACCCCAAGATCCAATCTTAATTTCTCCTATATGAAATATTGTAGAGACCTCACAAAGCTTATTTAAACATTTCTCTAACTTAGGCTAATTTCTCTAATTCTTGCTTGTATTTAGCTTTCTCAAGCTTTTGCTTTGCTTAATCAAAACCTTTTTAAAGCTTGCTATTAATAACAAAACTTAGACAATTTTTAATTAATAAAAGTTGTAATCAACTTTTATATGGGCTTAATCTAGTTTGTCCAGATATGTATAATTAGGTGTGACTAATCTCCACCGTCTACCACTTTGATTTAATCCAATTAAATCAAGACAAAGATTAGGAAATGGATTAGTTCAATGTTTGCCACTTTGATTTAATTCAATTAAATCAAGCCAAAACCACTTATTATTACATACTTACAATTACCATAATATCCTTAAATGGTAGAGATAATTATGATTTTACAATTAAGTCATTTTGTAATTATTGAATTAATCCAATTAATCAAATTAGGTCAAAGTAAATAATCATTGTTATCCAATAACAATTTATTATTTTGGTTGATAATTATAATATCGAATATTATCTTTTATCAAAATTAATCAGCTACCCAAGTGCTCAACGAGTACACTTTATATTGTGAGACTCTCTAAGTCCAGACACGTTCGTCATATAAGCCTAGTTAATATGTACGTAATTCGGCCACCTCCGAATTCGCGAAGAACACGAACGACCTTTCTGAACTTTACAAGTCGAGGTCATCACATATGTTTAAAAATCCCACTGTTGTAGGCTATCTGAGTTATGCTTAGGAAACATAGAATACACCATCAAGTTTACAAGGCGCACATCTCATGTCAACATGTCCACGATTCTTTACAATTGATGCGATCCACCCTAGGTGATCGGCTTTGGCCAAAGTCTTAAGAATCGTGACTTACTCATATGGATACCTAAACCCCTTATGGTACACATATGGGCCAACAGAGTCCTATCTTACTTCGCACTTGATTACTGAGTGCATCAGTCCACACCCAACAAACTTCTAGAGGCCAGACCATGAAATGTTTCTGACATACATATCATCAAATTATGGTGGATCTCACACAAAATCAATGTTATCTATAGTCAAATGATTACATATGCTACTCAACTCGATGAGATTCCTATTGACGGTGGTGTGTATTTTCAATTATTAGGAATCACTTGTGAGTCATTCAGTATTCGGTCCAACCAATACCGACACGTCTATATGAGCTTCCAAAACTCATGGTACATCAGGTTAAACCATTGGAACTCCAATTCCAATATACGACATATGCTAGTCTTCTAGGTTATAGGAATTAGACCGTATTCCAAAACCAACGACTAGGAGTATATATACTTGAAGCATAATTTACAATTGTAATACTTATCTCAATGTCGGACTACATAGTGTCCAGTATTACTATAAGATTATTCTAAGGTCGATGTCATTCTTAGCAGATCTATACATCAATCTAATACGCATAATGACAATACCATTAATAATGTATGAAATGAAAATGTAGTTATTTTATTAATAAATAATAAAATATACAGTTCTGATTGGCACTCAAATCACCAACTCCAACAAAGTATGCAGTTAGATTCAGATATTCCTAATGATTTTTTACTTGATTCTACACATGTACTGGAAGATGATGGAGAAGCAAAATTTTGAGGAACTAGAAACACTGGAAGAAGAAAAACATGAGGAAGTACCCAATTTGGAATTGAAGACTTTTCCAGAAGGATTGACATATGCATTTCTTGAAGATGAACAAACTTACCCTGTGGAAATTTTTTCCTCACTCACAAGCGATCAAAAAGGAAAAATACCTCCAGATTGGAGCCATCAAGTCATAAAAGAAATTCTCGCAAAACTCCACAATCATTTTCCTTCTCTCCCCCAAAATACTCTGATGAAAATTTACAAAGCACGCACCAAAAGAATGAGGCTTCTTATGATCCATGGTATTCCTAATGATATCTGTTGGGTAATTGAAGTAAGGGTTTGTTTGGCAGGTGTAACGACCGAGAATTTCAATTACTCTCACACTATGGGACGAGTTTCACATAATATAAATCATGTTTGGAAACATACACCCTCGTGAGATGACTTTGGAACAATCGGTAAATTCTTCGAGAATTCGATATTAAATGCTACGATGTTTCACCTCGGATAGCCCATGGTATTTGAGCCGTAATTTCTCATATAAACTCTGATTTATATGAACTTTATATCGTCGAAAAGTTGAGATCGATATCTACAACTTCCGCGTTGAATATTTTTCCAAATTCGGATCATAAGTAAGTCAAAAATGCTGATTAAAAATTCAAATGAATAGTACCTGAGGGCATTCTAGTAAATTCTATAAGTTTCTTTAAAATTCTACACATTTACTTATTTTAAATGACCAAGTATAAAAGGAAACACTATTCATATGTTCCTAAAAATAAGAGGATAAAGGAAAAACGTAGAAGAGAAGAAGAAGAAGAAGAAGAAGAAGAAGAAGAAGAAGAAGAAAAAAAGAAGAAGAAGAAGAAGAAGAAAGATGAAGGAAAAGAAGGAAGATGAAGCAAAGTTGTGCTTGGCATCCTTGAAAAATGAGGGAATTCACAAGAGAATATGTGAGATGAACTTGACCCAAGTTTGAAATTGTGAAATCTTGATAATATGAAAATATGTTGATGATAGTGGCATGCTAGGGATTGTGTATTGGTGATTGATAAAGAGAGAAATTGATTATAGAATTAGGTGTTCAATTTTTGAAAATCTTAAAGGTTTAATGAAAGATAAGAACAATGAGATTAAAGAGTATTTGAGGATGATATTGATGATGTTATAGGGTATTTATTGAGGATATTTGCTTGTGTGGAGTGTGTGGGGGAAGTATTGAGCAAATAGAGTATGAAAGAATGAAGTCAAGACCAGAATTTAGTCTTGCGTCGTGATCTGGGAATTTTCCCAGGTACGCTTCTGGTTTGATGCGCGTCGCGTCGCGACGTGAAGGGTCGTGTGTCGTGTGGCGTACTGGGAAAGTTTGGGTATGTCTCTGGAACTATACGCGTCGCGACGCGCAATGCCCTGCGTCGTGACGCGTGGTCAAAAAAATTCCCCAAAATAGTTTTAAACCACCCCAGTTCCACCCTAGCGTGTTAGAGACCACCTTTAGTTTCTCGTATCAGTTTGCATGCATACATTACATCTTAGTACAAGTATGATATACCAAGTTACGATATCACGTACTTGAATTTAGTAGTTTAGCCTAGTTCCAAAACTTATCTCGTGGTTTCTATTCTAATCAAGTTATCGCTTATAGACCATTGCAGGAGTTGCAATTTCCTTTGACGAAGCGGTATAGCTCCAGCCATATTCCAATCAGTGAGTGGACACTTCCCTTAAGTTGATTTTTAGTTTGTTATTTTATATGAACAGACTTATTTTCTCGCTTTTAGTGCGTTAGCCAATTTCATTATCAAATTACATTTTATTTAGCATGTTTTAAGAATTGATTTGGAAAATAAATATTTTCAAAACATTGAGTTTTATGTTTTTCGAGGTAAGGGGGAAAAACTCACCTCAGTATGTAACTTGATTCAGAGATGGAATTGACAGGCAGCACATGTGCACATGTAGAGAACTGGGGGATGGTGATACATAACGCCCACAGATCCTAGTTCAGGACTAGGGATGGCAGATGCCCATAGATCCTAGTTTTAGAGCTTGGAGGGTAGCATAGTTCAGCACACCCAGTTCTAGTTCAGTGGATTGGGGGACGACGATACATAACACCCCAAAGTCATGGATTTGCACTCTTGGCTCTAGTTAGGCATATGGATGGACGACGATATGTAACGTCTCCTTACGTCAGGTTTTCAGAAACATATACAGAAATAATTTTCAGTTAGAGTTTCCAGAAAAGGTTTTTAGAAATGAAAGTTTTCCAAAATATCATTTTTATAAGAAACCTTCAGAAAAGATAAGTTTTACTGAAATAGTTCAGAGCAGAAGAGATTTTCAGAAAGAAGCCTGGAGTTTCAGATAGAAAAATAGTTTTCATATAAAGTATTTCTTGAACTTTGGTTTTAGAACCAAATGTTATTATATCAGTATTTCAGTTTTCGTCCACTCACTTAGATCGTACAACGGTTTAACCCCCCACACTCCCAATTTTCTTGTTGTGCAGGTATTCTCGGAGGACGAGCTCGAAAAGACGGATACTGATGCAGTCACTAGGGTATGGAGTCCACCAGTTCAAGTTAGAGAGAGTCAGAGTCCCGTTAGAGTCAAATAAAAGTTATGTTTTAGTCTGTGGTTATGTGTTAATCATTGTAAAAGCATGTGTTATTATGTATATCGTTACTGATGTTGAGATTTCATGTTAAGTTGTTAATTTTGGGCTACGGTCCCATACATATGATATATAATTAGAGAAAAAAATATTAGTAGTTGTTTATGGTTGGAGAATCAGAGGCTCAGGGGAATAGTACAGCCTATTCCCTACCGGTAGCATCTCTCGGATTGAGGATGTTACAAATATGGTATCATAGCATGGTCTAGGGAGTTAGTGACTGCAGTGGACAGATTGATAGGGTCTTGTATACTTAGTATGTCCGAGATACTCGCATGCGAGGCACTACCTCTCCAGTATCTAATCATCAAGTACGTCCTCAAGATCTATAGATAGGTTAGTAAGCTTTCCCAGACTATTCGAATAGTATCTCTTACGAGAACAACTATTCTATAGATCCACGTTAAGAATTTTCCTGAAGTTATTCTGACCTATTACCAGAAGTACAAACGAGATATGAAACTCGATAGTAAGATTCTAAGAAAAGTTACCCAAAGGGGTGGAAAAGAAAAGCTAGAAGAAAAGTAAGGAAAGATGTAATGATGCTAAGGCAACCAGATAGAAGAGATAGCGATACATAATCAGATCGATAAGGAAGTACTAGAACCTATAGTAGTAAAGAGAATAGAAAAAGCCTGAGCAAGTGTTAGAGTGTCTAGTAGATGTAAGATTCATTCCCTCATCAGAGAATTCTTTCAAACAGATTCATGGGCCTCGAGTGCCTTACATAGATAGCGAGTTTCCCGAGTAACAAAGAATAGCCAGAAAGATAACAGAAGTAAGAAATCAGGATTAGTCATGGAGGATTCTAATAGATGTGAGATGCCATAAGGATGCAGAGATTTTAGATTCTCCAAACCCAGGCCCGCACGCAAATAAGATGAATGACGTCAGAAAAATGATTAGTTACTCTAACCAAGTAATCTGATGGAGACAATACCCTGAGCTATCTAGTTTACCACCACTTAGTGATACCAGTTAAGAAAGTTTTCCTGACGGAATCTAGCTCATACCTACCTTACATGAGAAATAGACTCTACTAGGACACAGAATACCAGAACGAGGATATCAAAACTCATCGAGACATAAGATGTTTGCCCTAGTCCCTTCCATCATAGATATAGATGACCGTAAGAAGCCTGATGAGAGTTCATCTTAAGAAATGAAAACCTTGGAAGGTAGATCACCTAGAAAATGATTAAGGAAGTTTTCGAGGATATAAATAAGAGAACCCAATATAGCCCAAAGATCAAGGCAAGTCAGCGCGAGGCTTGCAAGACTAGTAGGAGTCCACAAGATAGACCAAATACAGTAAAACCTACAGATCAACCCAAGTCAGTAGAAATCTGTGGAAGTATAAGGAATAAAACCCAAGAGGTTTGAGATATTTAGGAAGTGACAAGAGTACCAGTATGGACAGTAGAAAAAATTGCCAAAGTGGAGATTTATAGCAAGAACAGAGAGCGGAGATTTAGGAAGTAGTTAGGAGAACAAACCACCGCTAGCCTCAGTAGCAAGGCGTAGAGCAAAGAAATAGGATATCCAAATGGTAAGAGGGACGCGAGAAGTAATAAGGAAATTCAGTACATTCAGGCACAAAGATAACATAATGAAGAGATAATAGTGTAGAAAATTAATAATAGTTGTGGGACCCCAAGACATGGAGTAGTCGACCAGGTTCCTACGGAACGAATAACGACCTTTTCTTCTAGAAACCACGATTCCAATAAGCATATAGATATCTAACCAGATCATTACCAAGCTTAAATGTTAAACGGAATGTGTATCCACGGATTCCTATGGAATGTATATGCTCACCCCTCAACTTAGAGCCTAGTAAAGAGAAAAACATGTAAAGAAGAGCAATTGACAGATTAGACAAATCGCGAGATGGCTAGACAACCGAATTGATAAGTCCAATGAAACATAGATAAGAAGCATGAGATAGAATAGTTCGAAGCCACAATAAAATGAGCTAAGTTTGGAAGCCACCGTTGAATTAAGAAACCCTTAAAGAAGTAAATATCTTAGAAGTACAAAGAGATCAGGGAAAACGATTCTTAGGAATATAGTGAACAACTTATAAAGAGTCTCATGGCATTAAGAAGGAAAGACTAGATAAAGAGTAGCACTTGAACCAAAGATTTAGTGGAAGATGTCCTAAGTAATCAAAGTTGATAGGGTTTTCAGAAGAGTAAAGATCTAAGGAGTTTAAGGGACCGAGATAAGAAAGCAACCTTTGTAACAAGGTAAGTTTCTTAAGGAAAAACAACAAAGAGAGTATAGCAGCACTTATAGAGAGAAAGTAATAACTTCAGAGGGTTAAACAACATAGACTAGATATGAATGACTGCAGAGGCAGCACGAGGAATTTTTTAGAGAGCATGGCTCTAGAGGAATTTCGCAGAAGAGGTAGTGTGATCGATAGTTGAAAATGATCAGAAGTAAAGTTGGAAAAGGCAAACCAAATAGTTTTTAACAGTAGTGCCATAGTGTAGGGATTGGCATCAAATATATATATGTATATATATATATATATATATATATAATATATATATATATATATATATATATAATATATATATATTATATATATATATATAGTCAGAGGCTCATAGATAACAGTATGTGCAACTAGATCACCATAGTTAGAAAGGCCTCATGATAAGTTACCACCCTCCCAACCCCCGTTAGACAACAGTCGCAGAGATGGACCTTCAAGGTTGCCTCAAGATACTCCCAGGAATAAGAGAAGGTATAGTTAAAGAAGACCAGAATATAAGACCTTCAGGTGTAGTTTAAGAACATAATAAAAGTAAGTGACAGCTCTAATAAAGGAGTTAAGAAAGAAGTTATTCAAATGGAGCGATACATAGACAAAATAGTAATCAAGTAATGACTGAGATACAAAGAAATCAGTGTTAGACGTAATAGTGGATATATAAAGGAAGAAGATATCCCTCAGATAAGAAGACATAGATATAGACCATGGAAGTTCCTAGTATAGAATAAGATAAGGTATGAGACGAAAAAGAATACTAAGAAAAAGGTTGGAAGTTAAGCCATCAAGATGAAACGACGGTAGGAGAGAATACCTAATAACCAAAGACAAAAGTGTGTGACAACAAAGTTTCCTAGTATCACAATGAAACCAAATATCTCTTACGCATTTGCTCACGTAAACCATATTAAGCACCCAGCCCCAGACTTAGTTGACCAAATCACTACAAGTTTGGGACGGCCTAAGCCACGAGTATGGGTGGTTTGGTAGATATATAGTATAATATGGAGTCGAGAAGATAAGTTACTGCAATGTTGCATTTAGCGTAGCGATGAATCCTTATGGTATGGTATATGTACATGGTCATCAGATGAAGATAGGATTTATAAGTCGTGAATATTTACATGTATTTGAGTAATGACCATTGACGGTTCTAGACTATGGAAAACAAGTTGGTGTGGAACACCGTAACTAGACTTACTGTAACAATGAAAGTAAAGGTACATAAGGAACCTGACCATGCACTACAAGGTCCTAAGTTATACAGATAAGCAGAGGCAAGAAAATTTATAAGGTGGAACCGGTAAGCGGCCTGATATATATATATATATATATATCTTTCAAAGTCAAAGCCGAAGTAAAGGAACCCAGTTACATAAAGCACAAATACTTATAGAGATAAAAGAATCTTTAAGTTAAGGTGGAAAAGCCTAGCCCAATAGCTATGCAGAATAAGTTAAAAGAATGTTAAATCATCTTCAAGAAGACTCTTAGAATATGTCTACTGGACAGTCAATAAATAGAAGGTGTGGGAAATGAGCTGGAGTATGTGGAGTATAACAAAAGATCTGGGAATGAGGCTGTTTTTGATATACCATAAGAATTATAGTGTGATTGCAGTGTAAGGTAACCAGCAGGGAATTTAATGGAAATAAGATGAGGAATTCCCTCTCGATCTAAATTTTAAAAGTACTAGACATGAAATAGAAGTTAAGATAAGAGAAGGGTTAAGGTTAAAAAGGATGAATGATCAGTTTAACATAGATTTTAGTCACCAGGTTATAGTGAACCCGGTTAACATGAGTTAGTTTAGAGTAAAGTAAGAATCCCATCAGAAGGAAATAAAGACGGTTACAAGTATAAATTCAGTTAAAGTTAATGGACTAGAAAGAAATGTAGACTCTGTAATCTATAGTAAGATCCCAAGTTTTAATAGGATTCGAGGACGAATCTGATTTAGGGGGGAGAATTTGTAATGACCGATAATTTCAACTACTGTTACACTATGGGACGAGTATCACATAATATAAATCATGTTTGGAAACATATACTCTCGTGAGATGACTTTGGAACAATCGGTAAATTCTTCGAGAATTCGATATTAAATGCTACGATGTTTCACCTCGGATAGCCCATGATATTTGGGCCGTAATTTCTCATACGAACTCTGATTTATATGAACTTTATATTTTCGGAAAGATGAGATCGATATCTACAACTTTCGCGTTGAACATTTTTCCAAATTTCGAATCATAAGCAAGTCAAAAACGTAGATTAAAAATTCAAATGAATAGTACCTGAGGGCATTCTAGTAAATTCTATAAGTTTCTTCAATATTCTACACATTTCCTTATTTTAAATGACCAAGTATAAAAGGAAACACTATTCATATGTTCCTAAAAATGAGAGGAGGAAGGAAAAATGTAGAAGAGAAGAAGAAGAAGAGAAAGAAAAAGAAGAGAAAGAAGAAGAAAAAGAAGAGAAAGAAGAAGAAGGAGAAGAAAAGAAGAATATGAAGAAAGATGAAGGAAAATAAGGACGATGAAGAAAAGTTGTGCTTGGCATCCTTGAAAAATGAGGGAATTCACAAGAGAAGAGGTAAGATGAACTTGACCCAAATTTGAAATTATGAAATCTTGATAATATGAAAATATGTTGATGATAGTGGCATGTTAGAGATTGTGTATTGGTGATTGATAAGGAGAGAATTTGATTATAGAATTAGGTGTTCAATTTTTGAAAATCTTAAAGGTTTAATGAAAGGTAAGAACAATGAGATTAAGGAGTATTTGCGGATGATATTAATGATGTTATAGGGTATTTATTGAGGATATTTGCTTGTGTGGAATGTGTGGGGGAAGTATTGAGCAAATTGAGTATGAAAGAATGAAATCAAGACCATAATTTGGTCTTGTGTCGCGACGCAGAGGGATCCATATAGTGACAATGCCCTACGTCGTGACGCGTGGTCAAAAACAATTCCCCAAAATAGTTTTAAACCACCCCAGTTCGACCCTAGCATGTTAGAGACCACCCTTAGGGTCTCGTATCAGTTTGCATGCATACATTACATCTTAGTACAAGTATGATATACCAAGTTACGATATCACGTACTTGCATTTAGTAGTTTAGCCTAGTTCCAAAACTTATCTCGTGGTTTCTATTCTAATCAAATTATCGCTTATAGACCATTGCAGAAGTTGCAATTTCCTTCGACGAAATGGTATAGCTCCAACCAGATTCCAATCAGTGAGTGGATATTTTCTCTTAAGTTGATTTTCAGTTTGTTATTTTATATGAACATAATTATTTTCTCGCTTTTAGGGCATTAGCCAATTTCATTATCATATTACATTTTGTTTAGCATGTTTTTTAAGAAATGATTTGGATAAGAAATGTTTTCAAAACATAAGTTTTATGTTTTTCGAGGCATGGGAGAAAAACCCACCTCAGTATGTAACTTGATTCAAAGATGGAATTGACGGGCAGCACATGTGTATATGTAGAGGACTGGGGGGACGGCGATACGTAATGCCCACAGATCCTAGTTCAGGACTAGGGATGACAGATGCCCCTAGATTATAATTTCAAAGCTTGGAGGGTAGGATAGATCAGCACCCCCAGTTCTAGTTCAGTGGCTTGGGGGACGGCGATACGTAACACCCCAAGACCACTAGTTTCAGGGATAGAAGTGGCATGCTTTGGGGGACGACGATACGTAACACCCCAAAGTCATGGATTTACACTTCTGGCTCTAGTTAGGCGTATGGAAGGACGGCGATATGTAACGCCTCCTTACACCCGGTTTTCATAAACAGATACAGAAATAGTTTTCAGTTAGAGTTTCCAGAAAAGGTTTTTAGAAATAATAGTTTTGCGAAAACAATATTTTTATAAGAAACCTTCAGAAAATATAAGTTTTACAGAAAGTGTTCAGAACATAAGAGATTTTCAGAAAGAAGCCTAGAGTTTCAGACAGAAAAAGAGTTTCCATATAAAGTATTTCTTGAACTTTGGTTTTAGAACCAAATGTTTTTATATCAGTATTTCAGTTTTCGTCCACTCACTTAGATCGTACAACGGTCTAAACCTACCCCCACTCCCAGTTTTCTAGTTGTGCAGGTATTCTCGGAGTACGAGCTCAGAAGGACGGATACTGATGCAGTCACTAGGGTATGGAGTCCACCAGTTCAAGTCAGAGAGAGTGAAAGTCCAGTTATAGTCAAATAGAAGTTATATTTTAGTCTGTGGTTATGTGTTAATCATTGTAAAAGCATATGTTATTATGTATATCGTTACTGATGTTGAGATTGAATGTAAAGTTGTTAAGTTTGGGCTACGGTCTTATACATATGATATATAATTAGAGAAAAAAGTATTAGTAGTTGTTTATGGTTGGAGAGTCAGAGGCTCAGGGGAATAGTACGACCTATTCCCTGCCGGTAGCATCTCCCAGATTGGGGATGTTACAGCAGGTGAGTCATCTGACTCTTTCATTTCTTACATGTCTGGTTTAGGGAAAAGTACCTATGCTAAGAAACGAAGAGCTAAACAATTAGATGTTTGTTATAATTATACACGTTGGACGTGCAACACTCGTTGTCGATCTTTAGGAATGGTGTCTGACAATCGCAAAGATAAAATTCAATTAATTAGAGATGACTTCAGTAAAGAGTCTTTAGATGATAACATTAACTCTTGTGACGTATCCTAGTAGACATGTTCACAAGTAATTCGTAATTTGCATACACAATTCAAAAAGAAAGATAACAATACAGTCTCGGGAATGTGACTTTAAAAGACCATGTTTGCCAATTTATGAGAAAATTGGATGAGAAACATATTCCCGACCTATAGAGGGCGTTCAAGCCGTTACTGGACGTAAAACCAGAGGAAGATGTGAGCCACAATCACAACTACCAGTACATATTTTCCAATTTATTACTTTGATTTCCTTTACTTTAGATTACTATTTTGATTTACTTTAATTTACTGTTTTGATTTCATTTACTTTTGCCGACAGTATCTAAACTTTTTGATTTTCACGATCTATTTTACTGTTCATCTAATAATTATCATTTTACAGGTACTAATGCATTTATTACTCACCATTTTTCAGGATATATAAATTTAGCTCGTCATTTCTCTCTTCGACACATATAGATAAGAGAGATAGCAAAAATGGAGAAAATTTCAGGACGACGAGTCACTAATATTTGTGTTTTTGTAGAACTATCTATGGAACTAAGCCAGAATTTACTGAGGCTGCAAAAGAATTGGGTAGAGTAATGACGGAAAAAACATGCATTTAGTATATGGCGGTGACAATCTTGGATTGATGGAATGTGTTTCAAAGATTGTGCAAGAAGGTGGAAGTCAAGTTTTGGGGATCATTCCAAAACCTTTGGCAAACAGAAACCTCATTGGAAAATCAAATGGAGAAGCATGCATTGTCTCAGGTATTTCTGAAAGACTTACTGAAATGATTAATCATGCCGACGCTTTTATTACTTTACCAGGTGGGCTGGGCACACTAGAAGAAATATTCACAGTGGCATCATGGGCGAACTTGAACATTCACCAAAAAACCCATTGGATTACTTAAAGTTGACAATTTTTCCGATTTCCTTTTAGTATTTCTTGCAGATGCCAAAAGACTTTGGTTCATTTCGAAACCGGTAAAAGATATTGTCCTAACTATAATAAAAGTTGATGAATTAATTGATCAACTCTTAGCTTATGAATCAAAAAATCGACCCCATTCTTCCTAAGTTAAACTACTTTGATAATGATCATGGAAAGAAGCGTAGAGTGGACTTTGATCTTAATCTGTAATTTTTTTTAAATAGTCGTAGATTCAATTGTCAATTCCACACTAACCAGGTGATGTCTTCTAAATTTTATTTCTACTTATTCAGATATTAGGGACAATGTCTTAATTTGATTGGGAGGAGAAGATAGTTGACTAGATAGTTTTTGTTTTATGTTTCATTGCTATGTTTTTCTTTCAAAAAAAATGTTTTCGTTTTTGTGTTGTTGTTTTATGTAAAAAAAAGTTTTTATTATGTTGTTTTTGCTTTGTGTGTAAAAATATATTTTGTTTTGATTTTGTTTTGTGTTTTCAAAAAAAAAAACTACACACAAACTAACAATAAATTTTTGACTAACCAAATGGAATTGTTGTTCGGAAATGGCAGTGTAAGGAGTTTTCGCTCCTGAGACGTATCTCAATTTAATTTATAACAAGTTATTTTTGTTTATTTCCTATTGAATCATTTAAATTTGTGAATTATCCATAATATTGATTAAATTTGATCTTCATTTGCTCATTTCATATATACTATCAACATACACGGTAACATATGAACATAGGTTGTAAGTGAAAATTTTGTAATATCTAGTTCTGTAGTTTGTTGGAGGTAACACCTAAAGGCAGTGGAATTTGTGTTTTTATTCAAAAAATAATAATAATAATAATAAATAATAATAATAAATAATAATGTTTTTACTTAGTAATCGAACATCTTGTATCAGCAAGCAATGATTGTTCGCGTAAAACGGTTGAGCTCGAGTTTGTAAAAAAATATGATAATTATCAAGTTTTTACTTAGTAACCGGACATCTTGCCTCAGTAAGTAGTGATTGTTTGCGTAAAATGGTAGAGCTTGAGTTTGTAAAATAATAATAATAATAATAATAATAATAATAATAAATATATTAAATATGTTTTTAAATAAGTTCGATTATGTACCCTCTCTAACTCGAGCAATTAAGTCTGTATAGGTGTTTTAACACTTAGTGTCCTAAGGTCAACTGGTCTGGGAGTCACTGGTTCAAAGATCGTTACATGCGTTAAAGAGAAAACTTAAGGAAATCAGACACTTCTTCTTTTTAATATTTGATATTCGAGCAATTAAATTTGTAGGGGTGTCTTTACACCTAGTGCCCTAAAGCCAACTGGTTTGGGAGTCACTGGCCCAAAGTTCATTACAAGGATTGAAGATATATTTTTATTTTTATTTTTAAAAAAATATTTTTGTATATAAATAAATTATCATTGCCAAAAGGTGTGATTTTGTATATAACTTTAGGATAAAAATATTACTCTCTTTTCAACTAGACCTGTGAATATTGTGGGTACAGTAAATTGATTGATACTTCATTTTATGTGTATATGGAAGAATGTTAAAAAATATAGGAGAATTTACTTATTTGAATATTTATAAAGAAAGAAAACAATTATTAACTTGGATAAGAATTTTTCTTTCAAGTTTTCGCTTAAAATGATTAGGGACTAGTAATAAGCTGTTTAGGGGGGAGGTGTGATGAACACTAAAAAATGCACATTTATTAAAAGAAAAATTAATCATTTTACACTTGTAGTTTCATTAATCCCCTTAATTTAGCATATTTGTTAAATAATAATTAAATTTATATTTTATATATTTTTATTATGATTTTTATGTCTTATGTAGGTGAAATAATACTTTGGATATATAACTAGAAAAATAGATCTGACAATTGGATTTTGGAGGCCAAAAACTTAAAAGGGCGTTCTAACAGTGTACAAATTTGGAAATTCCAATCTTGCGCAATTTTCGTATTTTGGCCATAACGTTTTACTTCGATATCAGATTAAGGTGATTCTAGTTCAAGATGAAAGAAGGCTCAAAGATCTACAACTTTTACGTTGACAAGAGTTTCTAATTCTGAGTTTTTCAAGGTCGAAATTGATGAAAAATTCAAAGTATATTATATATAATTATTAAAGACAAAAACAAAAAGAAGAAAAATGAAAGGTGGGAAATGACATCCACCTTTCGATGGAATATTGATTCCCAACAATTTTGCAATTTGTAAATTACATGGAGGATTCTGAGCCCTCTACTATAAATAGAGATGCTCAACACCTTAGAAAATTAACATGGATTCTATAGTTTTCTCTGAAAATTTGCGGAGTTCTAGCTCTTGTGTGTTTTATTTTTTTAAAAAAGTTTTCTTGTAATTTCTTTTTCTTTCAGTAATAAAGTTATTTGTATTTTTATTCAAATCATGAGTAGCTAATTTCATTTTATTGGGGTAAAGGGTGAAGCTTTTAATATGAAAATATAGATTAATCTCACATATATTATTGTATGGGCCAAATTTGGGCCAATGGTATTTTTGACTTTTCGCTTCGGGCCCAATACTAAATACACCCCAAATTCCCCTAATAGTACCCAGGATAAGACTCAGACCCAAGTTGCCATCTCAAGCCTACACACAAAGGGAAGACCCAATTTCCTTCAAACTATAAGACCCAAGACTCTCAAAGCAAACCCAATTTTATAAGTCTATATTGGCCCATTTGAAAACTAGTCACAAGCCCATACCTAAGAAAATATCTAACCAGTTACCAATCCCATAAAACGCCTGAATTCATAATTGCCTCCCATCATGGATCAGCCGTTTCCAGCACCAAACGGACGAGCCATTAAGAGCATTAAATACACATGTTTCTCGAGTGTGTATATAAGAGAAGAAGTCTACAAGGGAAAAGAGGGGGGAACGAACACAACTCTCAGCGTAGTCATATTCTCTCCAGAGCTCTCAGAACCTCCGACCTACCGTCCTTACGGTAACCCACAGGGATCAAGGTAATCTCTAACCTTGCTACTCCTCATACGGTATTAATAGCTCATTTCCGTTACTGACTTGAGCGTCAAAGTGCCTACGGCACCCACCACACTGGTGGGAAGACTCTTCACGCTCATTCTACCTCTTGTTTTGCAGGATTACTAGTGCCCCCAACCTACAAATTCTCAATTATGGACCTTGGGCGAAAACTGGTGATACGAAACCGGATAAGAAAAAGACGAAACCCGATCTAAGATCCCGTAGATCCCCAAAGAATTTGTCCTTGAAAACCCTTGGAGCTAGCCTCAGATGAATTTTGCCAGCAAAATGGACGCCACAAAGGATGCCAACCCTTTGATAAGTCTTTGTTCAATCACTGAACGATGATAAAATTTTCTTAATCTCAAGAAAAATCACTATTCACGCACTAAAAATTGGGTCCTTCATTAAGAGTTGTTTTTTAGTTTAAATAGTGTCATGCTCAAACCCTAAGAAAGCCAAAAAGTCTAAAATAGCCATAAACTACCCATTACCAACTAAAAACTCATAACTCATAATTTCTAGCCCATTTTAAACCCACAAATTAATAAAATAAACTAACTCAAATAATAAATAAAAACGGTTATCCACATTGGTTCCATACATGTAAAAAAATAATAATTAAGCCTAAACAAACGAAATCGATCTATGTTGCTCCTCGATGACTTGGGTCAAATGTATAACTCTTGAACCCTCTTCCTTGGAGTCCAATTGGTCTCGAACATGCTTATTCAATTCAGCTACATGACGTTGAGCCAGGTCTGCCATAGCGTCCTTGATTTTCTGAGCTCTGTGTCTTGTAATTGGTCCAACTGGTACATGGATTGGATCAATTGTGGTCTGGACCGAACCAGATACAGTTAGGATCACATCATCCCCTCCCTCTTGAAAATGATTCGACCTCGAATCGACACCTGCATCAATAGGGGACAAATCAGAAACATTAAATGAAGCAGAAACATTATACTCACCAGGCAGATCAAGCTTATATGCATTATCATTTATCCTTTCGACGACTTGAAAATGACCATCTCATCGAGGTTGAAGCTTGGATCTTCGTTAAATCGGAAATCTTTCCTTACGCATGTGTAGCCAAACTCAATCACCAGGCTCAAACACCACGCGTTTACGGCCTTTATTCGCATGAGAATCATACTGCTCATTTTTCCGTAATATGTGTTCATGTGCTTTCTCATGGATTTGTTTCACCAATTCTGCTTTCTTTTTCCCATCTAAACCTACTCTTTCCTCAACAGGAAAATGCAATAAATCCAATGGCGTTAGAGGGTTAAATCCATATACAATTTCAAAAGGGGAATATGAAGTATAATAATGAATGCACCTATTGTATGCAAACTCTATAAATGGCAAACACTCTTCCCATGATTTTAAATTCTTAGTGACTATGGTGCGAAGCAATTGAGTCAAGGTTCTATTGACCACTTCTGTATGTCCATCTGTTTGAGGGTGATATGTAGTAGAATAAAGTAATTTAGTCCATAGCTTACCCCACAAAACCTTCCATAAATGACTCAAGAACTTGACATCTCTAACAGAAACTATACTCATAGGAATCCCATGTAGTCGTACTACCTCTCTAAAGAATAAGTCTGATATGTTAGTGGCATCATCAGTTTTATGGCATGCAATGAAGTGTGCCATTTTGCTAAATCTATCAACCACTACAAAAATGAAATCATTTCCTCGTCGTTTAGTCCTAGGTAAACCCAACACAAAATCCATCGAAATATCTACCTATGGTTCACTAGGTACATGTGATGAAGTATATAATCCATGAGGCTTCACCCTAGATTTGGCATTTCTACAAGTGAGACACCGATCACAAATTCACTCTACATCGTGCTTCATCTTAGGCCAGTAAAAATGCTCCTTTAAGGTTTCTAGGGTCTTGCTAATTCCAAAATGTCCCATTAGTCCGCCTCCATGAGCCTCTCTCACTAATAGCTCACGCATACTACAAGAAGGAATGCATAAATTATCTTCTCTAAACAGAAATCCCTCATGCTGGTAGAATTTACTAAATGCATATTTAATACATGCAGCATATATATCACAAAAATCCACATCACATGCATAAAGCTTTTTAATAAATTCAAACCCTAACATTTTAGCACCTAAAGAAGTAAGTACAACATATCTTCGTGATAAGGCATCTACAACTACATTTTCCTTACCCTGATTATAGCGAATGACGTAAGGGAATGTCTCTACAAACTCCATCCATTTATCATGCCTCTTGTTCAGTTTTCCTTGCCCTTTAAGGTGTTTCAAACTCTCATGATCTGTGTGTATCATGAACTCTTTAGGCCATAGGTAATGCTTCCAATTCTCCAGTGCTCGAACAAGTGCATACAACTCCTTATCGTACGTGGGATACCTCAAAGCTGCCTCATTCAACTTTTCACTGAAGTACGCAATAGGTATTTTCTATCGCATCAATACTGCCTCAATACCTATGCCACTTGCATCACACTCTATCTCAAATGTGCTCTCAAAATTAGGTAGGGCGAGAACTGGTGCACTGCATAACCTTTCCTTGAGAGTCTGAAATGCACTCTCTTGAGCTTCACCCCACTGAAATCCAACAGTCTTCTTGACTACCTCAGTCAATGGTGCTGCTATACTACTGAAGTCCATCACAAAACGCCTGTAGAAACTTGCCAATCCATGAAAACTCCGTACCTCCGACACTGTGGTAGGTGTTGGCCAATCCCTAATCGCTTTAACTTTCTCTTTGACCACCTCTATGCCATCTGTAGTCACTACAAAACCAAGAAAAACGACTATATCCATGCAGAATGTGCATTTCTTATAATTAACAAATAATTTTTCTTTTCTTAAAATATCAAACACACTTTTCAAATGACCTACATGTTCATCTAAAGATTTACTATATACTAATATGTCATCAAAATATACCACTACAAACTTCCCTATATATGCACGCAATACATGGTTCATAAGTCTCATAAAAGTGCTAGGGGCGTTTGTTAAACCGAAAGGCATTACTAACCACTCATATAGCTCATACTTAGTTTTAAAAGCAGTCTTCCATTTGTCACCTTCTCTCATACGAATCTGATGATATCCACTATTAAGGTCAATTTTACTAAAAATCTTATATCCATGCAGTTCATCTAACATATCATCTAGCCTAGGAATATAATGTCGATACTTTACCGTGATATTATTGATAGCACGACAATCCACACACATACGCCACGTCCCATCCTTCTTAGGCACTAATAACACTGATACTGTACACGGGCTCATACTCTCTCGTACATAACCTTTCTCCATCAGCTCCTCAACTTGCCTCTGGAGTTCTTTGGTCTCTTCAGGATTACTCCTATATGCGGGTCTATTAGGAATGACAGCTCCAGACACGAAATCAATATGATGTTCTATCCCTCGAATGGGTGGGAGCCCATTAGGGATGTCCTCTGTGAGCACGTCTTCAAATTCCTGCAAAAGAGAAGAAATAGAAACAGGAAGTGAACTGTTAGTGTTAGTAAGTAAAGAAAAATGTGATGTGTCTTTATACACCAGTAGCAACATGAGTTTGCTAGCTTTGTAGGCTCTCCTCACTTCTTCCTCACCTGGATAAAAATTCTTTTTCACTCTCATTTTCTTCTCACTCTCTCCCTCAGCCCCCTTTCCCTTGGGTTTACTCTCGGTTCTAATCACAGTGTTTCCCCCACTATCGGGTTTAGATCCCATTTTCTCACTATTATCACTCTTACCCCCCAAAGATGCGGCATCTCTCTCTCTATTTTTCTCTTTCCAACTGTAATTTGACTTGATCATTATGGACATGTCTTGGTGTCAAAGGGTATAATGTAATGGGCTTGCCTTTATGCTGGAATGAATATTTATTTCGAAACCCATCATGTATCAACTTCCTATCGAACTGCCACGGCCTCCCCAAAAGTATGTGGTCTGCCTGCATGGGTACCACATCACATAACACCTCATTTGTGTAGGGTCCAATGGTAAAAGTCAACAATACATGCTTGGTCACTCGGACCTCACCACACTCATTAAGCCATTATAGCTTATATGGCTTAGGATGTGGTAAACATGACAATCCCAATCTTGCCACCAATGTTGTGCTAGCCACGTTGGTGCAACTACCCCCATCTATGATCATACTACATGACTTCTCATTCACGTTATACCTAGTATGAAAAATATTCTCTCTCTTCTGCTCGGTCTCCTCCTCGACTATATGTGCTGTCAATGCTCTCATAGACACAAGCGACAAGTTATCTAGTGGGTATGTTGCTCCCTCATCATCATTAGATTCCTCTAACGCATGCATATAATCTTCCACCTCCTCATCTGTGGAATCGATATTACTATCATCCTTCATTATTAGTGTTCGCTTGTTGGGGCACTGTGATGCATAATGTTCCATACCTAAGCACTTAAAACACTTTACCTCCTTGGATTTTGGAATTACCACTTCATACTTAACATTAAACCTATCTGCCTTCACATCTTTTCCCTTACCACTATCAGCCTTGGGCTTATTGAAACCCTCATCTCTCCGCTCATTACTAGGCCACTTCCCCCTCCAAACAGAAGTTCCATGTGCAGTGTATCTAGATGCGGATTTCTTCCTCAACTGTATTTCTACCTTGATCGACATATTAGCATATCTTCCAACTCTACATAATGATGCAACTCAACTACACTCGCAATCTCCTTATTTAACCCTCCTACAAACCGAGCCATCATGGCTTCTCTATACTCCACCACATTCTCCCTAATCATTGCTACCTCCATCTCTGTTTGATAGTCCTCAACACTCTTCGACCCCTTATACAAATATTGTAGCTTCTGATATAACCTCTTACGCATGAGAGCCTTTAACTCCTCCCAAGTCTCAACTGGCCTCTCATGGTTCCTCCTCCTATTAGTTACCAACTGATCCCACCAAATCACCGTATAGTCTGTAAACTCAATTGCAGCCAACTTCACCTTCTTCTCATCAGAATACCTATGACAATTAAAGATTAGCTCAATCTTTCTCTCACAGTCCAAGTACGCCTCTGGATCATTTCTATCGTGGAAAGATGGAATTTTCATCTTGATACTGCATAGGTCACCATCAATATCATCTCTCCTACCATGATCTCTCATGTAAGGCTCCCTCTGATAGTCATAATTATTCTCATCATATGCATCTCTCTCATATCTATCTCTAAATCTGTCATCAAATCTATCACCAAATCGTCTATTTTCTCCCCCATAGGCCCTTCTATCTCCTTTCTGAAAACCTCTTCGTTCATCAAACCTCATATCCCGCCGGTCAAATCTCCTCTCATACCGCCTATCATGCGGTCTATACCTATCCTCCTCATCTTCGAACTCATCCAACTCCTCCATATCATCCAGATTATTCTCAGCCTCAACCTCATGTATATGTACCCTATGTGGTTGTTGCTCTACCTGTTACGGCCTAGATTATTATGGCCCTTCAACCTCTTTCTGAACACTAGAGAATTGGAGACTAGTAACCTTTATCGACAACCTTTCTATCGCCGCGTTCATAGTTCTAAACATCTCTCGGAACTCAGCCATATTCTGCTCCATGGTTTTAAACCTCTCATCAACGTCCATATCTTTCTCTGCCAGCTTACTTAACAAACAGATTAGTAATAACGAGAAATAAATAAATTAAATAAAGAAAACCTCACGAACTCTCGTGTTTCACTCTCTCTCAAACACTCCCCTAAAATAATTACCTCCGTTCAATGTCGAACGCTAACCACCAATGGATTGCACAATCCGTGTGTAGTCCAAAAGTCAGCAAAATCCACAAGGAATCAAAGGAATAAGGGTATCAAGAAAAATAACAAGACGTGACTCAAGAAGCAACAACGATACTCGATCAATAAAACCTAAAATTATAGTGCAACAGGAAATAATAAAATAAACAAGATCACTTTTTTTTTATTCACGCAAAACAAGTGTCAAGTCAATGGTCCAAATTTGTATAGAAACCAATTGCAATCAAAACCAAACTTAAACCTTCAGCTTGCATCGTGGGCCAGATATTTTTTTTTAAGTATCAAAGTCAAAACAGCAATATTAAACTTGCATTCATCTTTCAACCTCAACTTTCAGGCGCATAATTTTTTTTTTCTGCTGTTGTTGTTGACAAACGCAAATTCGAAACTGGTATCAATTTAAAATCATAGACCACAGACGCGCTTGTGACCAATATAACACAGGCTGAAACAAATGAGTATATATATATCAAACAAAAATATCAAAAGGATATTTGTTTTTTTTGTGAGTGACAGGCGTGATTGGCCTTTTTTTTTTGCGGCAGAACAAGTATAATCAAATTCAATACTTTTTTTTGATTCACAGCCAAGGAAATAGTTCAATTGAAAGAGTTCAAAGAAAGAAATCAATATATCTCTCCAACCGACCAAGCACGACAAGTTGCCTCCACCATGCGTAAGGAAATGAAAGAGTTCAAAGATGCAATTCTCTCCAGCCTACCTGGTTTCAGACTACCAGTGAGAAAAAGTCGAGCCGGCACGATCTCAGATACTCCATTTTTGGAGACCATCACTTCCATCGAACTACCAAGAAAGTTCAGTCCTGCAGATATGAAGATGTATGATGGATCAACTGACCCAGACGACCATGTTGTTCATTACAAATACAAGATGATATCAACGAGTCTGGCTCTTCATCAATGGGAAGCTGGTATGTGCAGAGGATTTGGAGAAACATTAATTGGTCATGCCCTCATCTGGTTTATCAATCTCCTATACAGATCCATCGAGTTTTACCAACAGCTAGCAGACAAATTTGTGGAGCATTTTGCAAGTTCTTGCAAGCTTGAAAAGACCACCAATGACCTTAATGCCATCCAACAACGGAGATGGGAGTCCTTGCGAAGCTACGTGGCTCGCTTCAATAAAGAGAGGATAACAATCCCAGATCTCTATCAGTCTACTGGAGTAGAAGCATTCAGAAATGGATTACTTTCATAAAGTGGACTCTACAAAAATCTCACTAAATTTCGATGTTACACTATGGATCAAGCCATGACTTGAGCCTAAATCAAGATCAGGTGAGAGGAGGATAAGAGGAACAAGAAGAGAGAAAGTTCCACCAGCCATCACAATGAGAGAAGCTCGAATCCTCCCAAGCGACATAATAAATGATATGTTAGTAATACATCTCAATAAGATATCACTTGATGTAATTAGACCAAAAAAGAAGGGCCAGAGGCCACCCATTGTCGCCTTGGGGACATCATAGCTTCCCAAATAAGTATTCATTGGTTACTTTAGAAAAAAATATCATTCACAAAACTCCAACTTAGGGAGAAACCCATTTGCTCCAATCGACCTATATTTACCAACATCTGGCCCAATCGGCATGCTTCTCTCAATCGATATGAGAATACCCTCATAATCCTCTAACATACCCAATTGACCAATAAGTAAACTCTAGGATTGTCTTCTCCTTCATACTACGTGAAATAATTGTCATATCTTTCAGATGATGAAGGATTATCATCTTCTCCAGACTACATAGAAGGATTGTCATCTCCTCCATACTACATGGAAGGATTGTCATCTCCTCATTCGACTATGAAAGAACAAGGCGCCTCCTTCTAGTTTAACCAATTTTCCTACCATTCACCTCATATGACGAAGAAATATATATGGCTTAAGGTGGATATCCCAGTCGACACTACATGTAAGGAGACTTGCAGGCTTGGCATGGGGAGGATGTCCCAGTCGACACTACGTGTATTCAGAGTTGGCATGATGAGGATGTCCCAGTCGACACTACGTGTATGAAGAGTTGGCATGAGGAGGATGTCTCGATGGACAATACTCTAATGAAGACTTGGCCTGGACATCCCACTCGACACTACATGAGGATTTGGTTTGAAGACGTTCCAGTCGACATGCATGTAAGAAGACTTGACAATGACCTCCCACTCGACACTACATGGGGATTTGGTTTGAAGATGTTCCAGTTGACATGCATGTAAGAAGACTTGGCAAAGACATCCCACTCGATACTAAATGAGGATTTGGTTTGAAGACGTTCTAATTGACATGCATGTAAGAAGACTTGGCAATGACATCCCACTCGACACTAAATGAGGATTTGGTTTGAAGATGTTCCAGTCGACATGCATGTAAGAAGACTTGGCAATGACATCCCACTCGACACTAAATGAGGATTTGGTTTGAAGATGTTCCAGTCGACATGCATGTAAGAAGACTTGGCAATGACATCCCACTCGATACTACATGGGGATTTGGTTTGAAGACATTCCAATCGACATACATGTATGACTTTGTGTGAAGATATTTCAGTCGACATGCATGTCTGGAGATTTGGTGTTAAGGCATCCCAGTCGACATGCATGTATGGAGATTTGGTGTTAAGGCATCTCAATCGACATACACAGATGAAGACTCAGAATGAAGCATATACCTCATTCGACATCTACATATATGTAGCTTGGGACTTATTGTGGATCCCATATGCGTGTATGGCTTGAGGTTTGATGTGCCGCCCATTCGACATCTACATGTGTGTAGCTTGGGACTTGTTGTGGATCCCAGACGCGTGTACATCTTAAGGCAAATGTGACATTCGACATGACATGTATGAAGGCTAAATATTTGACTGAGGTTCAATTCGACCCTACATGGAAGGATTGTCATCTTTTCCATACTACATGGATGGATTGCCATCAACTATAGACTCCATTTGACCATAGACCTTCACTAACCTTTGTCAGGTCTTGTAGAGTGAGGATTGTAGAATGAAGAATGAAGACCCTCATTAACCTTTGTCAGGTCTTGTAGAGTGAGGATTGTAGAATGAGGAATGAAGACCTTCATTAACCTTTGTCAGGTCTTGTAGAATGGGGATAGTAGAATGAAGAATGAAGACCCTCATTGACCTTTGTCAGGTCTTGTAGAATGAGGAATGAAGACCCTCATTGACCCTTGTCAGGTCTTATAGAATGAGGAATGAAGACCTTCACTGACCTTTGTCAGGTCTTATAGAGTGAGGATTGTAGAATGAAGAATGAAGACCCTCATTGACCTTTGTCAGGTCTTGTAGAGTGAGGATTGTAGAATGAAGAGTGAAGACCCTTATGGACCTTCATAAGGTCTAGTAGAATGAATATCCTCCTTGACCATCATCAGTTCCAGACGATATTGAAGACTTCTATAGTCCTTTGACCTGTAGTATGGGGATGATCTTGACCTTCATCTGGTTCAGTTGACTGGGAACATTCCACATGGCTCATGTAGAGTCAATTTCAAGACCTGGCCTTCATCTGGTCCAGACGACATTGAAAACTCCCCTGGTCATTTGACCCATAGTATGGGGATGATCCTGATCTTCATCTGGTTCATTCGACTGGGGATATTCCCTATGGCTCATGTAGAGTCAAGTTGAAGACCTGGCCTTCATCTGGTCCAAACGACATTGAAGACTCCCCCGGTCCTTTGTCTCATAGTATGAGGATTATCTCATGAACCTTCATCTGGTTCAGTCGACTGGGGACATCCCCCAAATGACTCATGTCGAGTCAATTGAAGACATAGACTTCCCTCAGTCCATACGACAATGTCGAGTGAATTATCTCATGAACCTTCATCTGGTTTAGTCGACCGGGGACATCCCCCAAGTACTCATGATGAGTCAACTAAAGACATGGACTTCCCTCAGTCCATACGACAACATCGTGTGAATTATCTCCTGAACCTTCATCTGGTTCAGTCGACCGGGGACATCCCCCAATGACTTATATAGATTCAATTGAAGACATGGACTTCCCTCAATCCAAACGACAACGTCGTGTGAATTATCTCTTGAACCATCATCTGGTTCAGTCAACCGGGGACATCCCCCAATGACTCATGTCGAGTCAACTGAAGACATGAACTTCCCTCAGTCCATACGACAACTTCGTGTGAATTATCTCTTGAACCTTCATCTGGTTCAGTCGACCGGGGACATCCCCCAAGGACTCATGTAGAGTCAATTGAAGACATGGACTTCCCTCAATCCATACGACAACGTCGTGTGAATTATCTTCTGAACCCTCATCTGGTTCAGTCAACCGGGGATATCCCCAATGACTCATGTCGAGTCAACTGAAGACATGGACTTCCCTTATTCCATACGACAACGTCGTGTGAATTAGCTCTTGAACCCTCATCTGGTTCAGTCGACCGGGGGCTTCCCCCAAGTACTCGTGACGAGTCAACTGAAGGCATGGACTTCCCTCAGTCCATACGACAACGTCGTGTGAATTATCTCATGAACCTTCATCTGGTCAGTCGACCGGGGACATCCCCCAATGACTCATGTAGAGTCAGTTGAAGACATGGACTTCCCTCAGTCCATATGACAACGTCGTGTGAATTAGCTCATGAACCCTCATCTGGTTCAGTCGACCGGGGACATCCCCCCAAGGACTCGTGACGAGTCAATTGAAGACATGGACTTTCCTCAATCCGTACGATAATATCGAGTGAATTATCTCTTAAACCTTCAAATGGTTCAGTAGACCGCTGACATCCCCTAAGGACTCATGTCGAGTCAATTGAAGACATGCACTTCCCACAGTTCGTACGACAATGTCGTATTAATTAGCTTCGAGCCTTCGTTAGGTTCAGTTAGCAAGTACCCCACATCCTGTTTCATTCGACATGCACAAATATACTCTCCAAGTCAATGACTTCTAGACTTAGAGAGTATGGGACAAACTGTACGGGCCAAATTTGGGCCAAGGGTATTTTTGACTTTTCGCTTCGGTCTCAATACTAAATACACCCCAAATTACCCTAATAGTACCTAAGATAAGACTCAGGCCCAAGTTGCCATCTCAAGCCTACACAAAAAAAGGGAAGGCCCAATATCCTTCAAGCTATAGGACCCAAGACTCTCAAAGGTAGCCCAATTTTATAAGTCTATATTGGCGCATTTGAAAGCTAGTCACAAGCCCATACCCAAGAAAATATCTAACCAGTTACCAATCCCAGAAAACGTCTGAATTCGTAATTGCCTCCCATCATGGATCAGCTGTTTCCAGCACCAAACAGACGAGCCATTAAGAGCATTAAATACACATGTTTCTCGAGTGTGTATATAAGAGAATAAGTCTACAAGGGAAAAGAGGGGGAACGAACACAACTCTCAGCATAGTCATATTCTCTCCAGAGCTCTGAGAACCTCCAACATACAGCCCTCACGGCAACCCACTGGGATCAAGGTAATCTCTGACCTTGTTACTCCTCCTACGGTATTAATAGCTCATTTATGTTACTGACTTGAGCATCAGAGTGCCTACGGAACCCACCACACCGGTGGGAAGACTCTCCACGCTCATTCTACCTCTTGTTTTGCAAGATCGCTAGTGCCCCCAACCTACAAATTCTCAATTGTGGACCTCGGGCGAAAATCGACATCCACAATTATAATATATAAATTGTAATCTAATGATTAATATTTAATTTAAATCTGGATTAATTATTGACAAACTTTGTTACCGCCTATATGGCTGATTTTATTTATTTGGCATAATTGAGTACATAACCGGACTTGTTATTGACAAAATTATCACCGTCTTTATGGCTGATTTTATTTGTTTGACATAATTAATTCCTGAAATAAATTAATTTGGTAATAAATTTATATATTATAAAAATGATATTTCTAATTTTGAAATATTAAAAGTGGATCCTCTAACCCCCGGCGTTATATTTTATTTTTGTAGTCCAATTTAAATTTTTTAAATCACTTAAACAATTCAATTTTTTTATTCTTTTCACTCAAATTATTATTTTATTTAACTAACAGGGAATCGACCTCGAACTTACTGGGTTATTTTATTACTTCGACACTATTATACTTGGTAGTAAAGAACTATTTTTTGAGCGTGTCATCATACATGAAAGGATTTAAGTCAGGAGTTAATAATCTAAAACAGTCCATATAGAGCAAATCAAGTACTTTGTTGGTGATTTACCTATTGTAGACGCTGATTTTTGCTCCAGGCCTACAATTGAGATTTCGTGGGGATGGGGCACTGGCGATCCTGCAAAACAAAGAATGTAGAGTGAGCGAGAGTACTGCCCACCGGTGTGGTGGGTGCCGGGGGCACTCCGACGCTCAAGTCAGTAAAGGGACTTAAGAAAGTTATGATGGAGAGGGCAAGGTTAGAAGCTACCTTGAACTCTGTAGGGTGGAGGGACAAGGTTAGATACTACCTTGAGCCTCGTTAGGTGTCGTGAGGGCGATAGATAGGAGATATGATAGGCTTTGTGATAATCTTCAAGTAGTGAGTAAGAGAGCTTGTTGTTCACCCCTTCCTCTTGGAGTCATGTTCCTTATATATCCATGGTATAGTAATGTGTGCCTTTATGATTGTCTTTTGATTATTATTTGCCCGTTAGAACATGGTAACAGTCAACCTAATGAAGTGCCATTACTGCTTGTAGGTTGGAACGGATGGATGGGGTGACATTAATGAGCCTGGGCGTTACGTGGCTCCTCCCTGGGCTTGGGCTTATGAATCTCCAGGCCTCTATTCACTTTAATCATTGGCTTCCTTCTGAGGTAGAAACTTGGGCCCGGAGTAAAAGGAAAAAATTGCCTTGGCCCAAATTTGGCCCGTACAATTTATCCCATACTCTCTAAGTCAATGAGTCCTTGGCTTGGAGAGTACTTGATGCGTGTCGTTTGGGACGAGGCCATAGTATGTAGGCGTACTCGAGCGTTTGATGCTGCCTATTAATTGAATCAAACGAATGTAAAGTTACGAGCTTGACTCTACAGGAGCTATTAAGGAAGTACCCAGTTATCCGAGCCATGTCTACAACTTGACTCGACATGAGCCCATGGGGGATGTCCCCGGTCGTCTGGACTTGGTGAGGCCAGGAAGTTATAATTCATGCGACATGTGTAAACCATGTCTTCAACTTGACCCGACGTGAGTCTATGAGGGATGTCCTTTGTCGTCTGGACTTGATGAGGCCAGGAAGATATAATTCATACGATATGTGTAAACCATGTCTACAACTTGACTCGACATGAGCCCATGGGGGATGTCCCCGGTCGTCTGGACTTGGTGAGGCCAGGAAGTTATAATTCATACGACATATGTAATTCATGTCTTCAACTTGACTCGACGTGAGTCTATGGGGGATGTCCCTGGTCATCTGGACTTGATGAGGCCAGGGCAATCCCCATGGATCAGGGGAGTCTTCAAAATTTTCTAGACAAGATGAAGGTCATATATTGGCTCTACATGAGCCAATAGAGATGTTTCCAATCGACTGAACCATATGAAGGTTCGGTATACACTCTATACAAGAGTAGTCCGGGTCTTCAGCTTTGTCATATGGCATTGCTTGCAAATTTCAAATCCACAATCAAGGTAAAGGATAATAATGATACCTGTCATCTGGAGGATTTGTCGAGTGACTAGTCAATTGCTCTTCAATAAAGAAGAAGTATACTCTGTTTGACTGAAGCAATGAGAGATCCTTTACGTGCCTATTGTGTCGACTGATCTGATGGAAGTCTAAGAAAGTTTTCATTATACTACACTTGAATAAGGTACACATGAGTCTATACTCTACATGACCCAAAGAAGGTCCAAGAGAGTATACACACTCCATTATACCTGATGAAGGTTCATGGGAGTCCACACACTTCATATGTAATAAAGATCCACGGGGTCCTCATTCTTCATTAATAAGATTCAATGAAGATCTTTAATCTACTAGACCCGAAAAAGGTCTATGAGTCTTTTCTTCTCATACTACTAGCTCTGATGAAGGTCCATGATACTACTGTCGAATGGACTATCAAGTGGACCTGATGGAGGTCATTTAGACATAATCCAATGAACCTAACGTATATCTATGAAAATCTTCATACTATAAGTCTCGAGGAAGGTTATGAGACTACTGTCGAATGGACATGTCATAATGGATTTGATGAATGTCTATCAAGGTTATTACTCATTTTCTTGATGAAGATTTATGAGAGTACGGTCGAATGAATTTATTGAAGGTTCATGGGGCTTCTCCAATGCTTTAGGGAAATTCATCCATACAGTCTATAGAATGGATGATAATCTCCAAACGTATTGTGGTGACGAATCTTCATATGTAGTATGGAAGAGATGGATGTCCATCAAGGTTATTTCTAATTATACTAGACCGGAGGAAGGCCCATTGCACCATAGTTGTATGGACCTGAGAAGGAGGTCTAGATGACAATGGTCGAATAAACTTCCATTAAGTCCATTCGACGACTATTCACACATAAATGATCAAAAGGCTAGCCAACCTCAAAAGTCAGAATGTCGTTTCAGATAAACTTACATGAAGGCATTAAAGTAACGAGTTTCATGAAGATGCTGGAAAGTAATTGAATCATTCAATTAACACCTCAAAAGTCATGATGTGAGTTGGGTGAACCAGACTCTAGTCTCGCCACCTTATCGTTCTTACAACCTCTCTAACGTTGTAAATTTTATTTCAAATTCAAATTCGATCAAATCTCGAAACCCTAATTTCATCGGCGATTCGTTTAATCCAAGTCGAAATCAATGGCACCGCCGATGAGTAAGTTCAACAGAGCGTACGACAATATTGAGACGCCGCCTTTGAACAATTTGTGGGTTGGAAACTTATCGCCCGACGCGAGCGACATGGATCTGATGGATCTCTCTGTAAAATTCGGCGAATTAGATAAAGTGACGACGCACTCGTCGAGGACCTTCGCGTTCGTGTACTTCAAGCGCATTGAGGATGCCAAAGCCGCCAAAGCCGCGCTCCAGGGAACCACCTTCTTTGGGAATCCGATCAAGAGCGAGTTTGCTCGACCGGCCAAACCTTCTAAGCATCCACGAGTGGGTGGGTGGAAGTACCGATGCTATTTTGAAACTGGTTCCTCTGAGTTAGTGTCAAAGTGGCACTGTATTATGACATTTGAAGAGTCTACATCTGGTAAGGTATAATTTCATTCAACCGGCTGTTCACTCGACAATATGAGTTTTGTGTCCCAGCCCACATTTGATACGACAAAATGGATTCCTCCTCAAGTATATCTTCCAGTTTGTAGGCTCAATTGCGCACCTCATTGATGTGGGATTCGTTTCAATTGGGTATTTCTGTGTCAACTGTTGTAAGTCTTGGAATGTGGTTTAGGATCTGTCAAAATAGATGGTCGTGGGGGCTGGACGTCAAATAGGTAAAGTGTCGTGTCCCCTGGTAGGGCTGTTTTGACAGCTTCTACTGCCCATAGCAGTTGCGGTGTCGTCCAGGGTAATTACTAGTGATGCTTTTTAAGTGTTTGATGAAATGTTTAGACCAACAACTGAGATATTGCGGCCATTGAAGCTGAAGTGATACTGGTAGCAACGTTGCTTCTTGTAGCAGCAGCAATACTGGTAGTATCAACATGGGTACCCATCTCTCATTGTGCAAAGAAACCAGTGGCCTGAGCTAGAAGAACTGTCAACATGGGAAACCTAACGGACTCAAGTGACATGTTTGGGCAGTATGATGAATTGAGAATACAAAGATTAGCATAACTAAGGACAAGCTTACGTAGTGTTTCATCACTCACACAAGAACAATTTGATATATCTAAAGCTTCTAATTGAGGGTATGAAGTTGCAGCTTTAACGAATTGCTGCATATGACAGTTTGTGGCTAGATGCAATATCAAGGAGATGTAAAAGAGGACAATTGAGCACCACATGTGCCATGTTACTGCGTTTCAAGGACAAATGTTCTAGTTGTGGGCACCTGATGGATACACGCATCACTCGACACCTTGTTATTTCAAGATGATGCAATTGATCATGGTTTATAGGTGTCTCCTGAACACCATTACCAAGAGTAGCATCATTGACATTCAATCTCTTCAACATACTACAATCTGCCAAGGCAAAAAAGCATCGCCCAGTTGACCTTCACCAAAATTAAAGCTTCGATATTTCTTAACAAAGAGATTGCTTGATTTGGATGATCTAAGTCCGTCCACTAGTAGTGTGATGAATCTGTTAGCAAAAATCTACACCCAGGAGAGATGATTCCTAAAATGGTAGGGGCAATTTTTTTAGAGCACGTTAACCAGGAAGCCAAGATCTTGCTGTTTCTTATTCCATACTAGTAGTAGGGCAGTAACAAGTTGTAAACTTGAAGTAGAGCCGCAACCTTACCCATTCAATCGTCCTCAAGCGACAACGAATTGCTTTATACCTACGATGATATCAACTTTGTTTTGTATGGTGTTTTGATAGGGAAATTGATAAAATTTGGCCAACCCGGTCGCCAATTTCGCTTTATCCGAACGACATTATGGCTTGACCTGTCTATTTTGAATTCTCTCGTGGATTTCTATAATGAAAATGAGAATTTAGACTATGCAATTAGATAGTCTGATAGGCTTATTTCAATAAATTATGTTCCTATTAACCTCGCTTGTGTTGTAATTTGAGTATTTAAGTAAAGCTATGGAAGCTTTCGATATAATGCGTAAAGGGGAAAGGGTTAAAGCCTACGTTTCTCATTGGCAATGTTATTCTATTCTTTTTTTTCCACATGAATGCTTGGTCGGTCAAGTTCCTCGACGTTATTCTCAAACGTATAATGGCCACAAATGAGTAGATCTTCCTGATTCAGCACAAATGGTTAAAGCATTAACAAAATTTCAAAGGAATCCCAGGTTCGAATCTCTACACTTTGCCAACCGAAATTTGTTGTTCGAAGGGTTATAGTGTGCCCTCCTCCAGAAGTTGTTGAAGTGGGTAGTGTGTTTTTTAAGAAGCGTTGGCAAGATTTAGAAGCAAATACTCTTTGAGTTGTCATCACACGACACAACACAATACAAAAGTTGATGAAGTTCTAAGAGAATTTTCACCCTACCAGACATAATAGAAGTCTGTGAGGCCTTCACTTTTTATTCCACTGGACCTGGCGTAGGTGTATTATATGTGTCTTTATTCCTCATTTTTTTAGGACTAGATAAAGGTTTGTGGGTCTATGGTCGAATGGACTTTATGGTGATCCATTGGAGTCTTCACTCTACCGGGCTTGTTGAAAGTCTAAGGGAGGCTACATCTCATTGGACATGATAAAAGTCAGGATCCTACCCATACCATGGGTCGAGAGACCAAGGGTGTCATACATGACGAATGAGGATTATCTAAAAATTGTATTATGGGTTTGTAATATAAGTGCATATGAAAAGTGCTTAGAGTAAATGGAAGGATCCTATTTCAATAATAATTGTACATGTAGTGTTAAATGGAATCTTCGTCTAGTGCCTAGCCTAATACGTGTCACGCAAAGTGAGACATTCGCCACATGCTAAGTCTTCTTCGGTCTTAAGTTGAATGAAATCTAGAACCAGTGTCAAGACTCATACGTAAGGCGTTGAGTGGAATCACCGCTCAATATTAAACCATTATATATGCAGTGTCCATTGTGATCTTTGACCAGTGACATTACAATGTCAATTGGGACACCTACTACAGGTCTTGAGTTATACACTAATATCGAATGAGACATCCTGAAAAAGTCCTACGCCTTACTAATGTCGACTGAAACCCTTTTTTTAAGAAAAATGTGCAAGACATACCTGGTAAGGTTGATTGGGAAGTTGAGATGACTTACTCCAGTTGCTTCCGGGGAGTTGTATCGGAGCCTCTCATGGCTTGATTCTCTTCTTCTAGGGTGCGTAATCATTCTTGGTGTATGGCTAGCTGTGTGGTCACAAGATTTGCGTCTGCCTACTGCTAGAAGCCATGAGTGAATGTTTGTCTGTGAATTGTAGAATGAGAGATATTCGCCTGCTATGAACCGCTAGGCCCCACGGTGGGCGCCAAATTGTAGACGCTGATTTTCGCTCCTGGCCTACAATTGAGATTTCGTGGGGATGGGGCACTGGCGATCCTGCAAAACAAAGAATGTAGAGTGAGCGGGAGTACTGCCCACCGGTGTGGTGGGTGCCGGGGGCACTCCGACGCTCAAGTCAGTAAAGGGACTTAATAAATTTATGATGGAGATGGCAAGGTTAGAAGCTACCTTGAACTCTGTAGGGTGGAGGGACAAGGTTAGATACTACCTTGAGCCTCGTTAGGTGTCGTGAGGGCGATAGATAGGAGATATGATAGGCTTTGTGATAATCTTCAAGTAGTGAGTAAGAGAGCTTGTTGTTCACCCCTTCCTCTTGGAGTCATGTTCCTTATATATCCATGGTATAGTAATGTGTGCCTTTATTGATTGTCTTTTGATTATTTGCCCGTTAGAACATGGTAACAGTCAACCTAATGAAGTGCCATTACTGCTTGTAGGTTGGAACGGATGGATTGTGGGTGACATTAATGAGCCTGGGTGTTACGTGGCTCCTCCCTGGGCTTGGGCTTATGAATCTCTAGGCCTCTATTCACTTTAATCATTGGGCTTCCTTCTGAGGTAGAAACTTGGGCCCGGAGTAAAATGAAAAAATTGCCCTTGGCCCAAATTTGGCCCGTACACCTATAGCTGCAGTTCATTCTATACTTGTATAACGACCTTGATCCGAGATCGTTCATGTGGTGACATGAAAATGAAGGCACCTTGTGTAATGTGATCATATAGGACTGAACCTTGATAGAAATGAATATCTTATAATATCCGTTAACTAAAGAGATTCATTTCAATCTACTAGATGGTCATATATGGATTGATCTTAATCCTGAGTGTACTATGAACTCCCGCATGGCAGGCTATGTCCTTTGATTCACTAAGGTGAAGTTGGTGTAGCAGTCCCCGCCAATAACTACGTATTTTGGGGATATGGTTTGGTGTGTAGCTGAGAACGTTTTACATTGACATAAAATTTAACTCCTTCTTACGAGAAATAAGACAGTATATTTCTTAAGGATTGATTTGGTACTTGAATGATTTGAGCGCTCGAGTCTTTCTATTGCGAATAGAAAGATTAATATTCATAAGAGTTATGAATAAATTGTTCATAGATAATCAATGGTACTTAAGGTAAAAATAGTTATAGGGGTAAACAGACTTATGACCCGACTCTAATTATGAGATACTCGTGAAGGTCCAATCCGTATATAATGACTATATCGATAGACACCAAAGTTGTTCGACTTATATTTTCCATCTACGTCAACAAGAGTAAAATTTCGAGTTTTTAGTGGAATAACACGAAGTTAATAAGTCGGAATATTTAATTAAAGAGTTTAATTAATATACCAGTATTATTGGAGCTTGGAACTGTAGGTCTATTTGGTCTCCGTGCTAGCTCGATTAACTGTAACAAACCTAATATAATTGGATTGTTTAATTATATGCTCACATATATATATTAATATATTATTAATGTAATTAATAATTTAATTTGTCATAAATGAAAACTATATAAATTAGTTTAATATAATATTCTAGAATTTGGATTATGAGATAATCAAATTATAATCATGAGATAATTATAACATCATTTTGATAATGTTATATTATGAGATAATTATTACATCATAATTATGATAATTATATCATTATAAGGTAATGATATATGTACTATCTTGGAGACAAGTCTATATGGCTTGCTATACTCTCCAGCATTTTATGTCTAATTAGGCATGACATAATTACCTAATATTTGTCCACTTCATATGTCTTTTGCTTGACATTACATTAATTGTGTTTTCCATTACAATAGAATGACAAGTGAAGATTAGTGATAAGGTTGGTTGGTTTTGGAAAAGACTATAATTCCTACCATTTCCACTCAAGAGTTGAGTAAGTGAGATAGTAAGATCATATACCGTTCACACAAGAATTATGAGAGAGTGAGAGAGAAAAAAGAAATCAAGAATTTTTCTTTTGATCAAGAGTTGATAGAAAAGAAAATTTTCTCAAGTGTTGAGAATAGAGAGAAAATGAGTGAGTTAGATCTTCATTTTCTTCATTCAATCTTTCTAAAAGCTAAAAGATTTGGTGACAACATACTTCTCTAAAGAGTTTAGAGATTTCACTTTGTGAGTGAAGCTCACACTTCGATTTGTTGGTTTCGAGTCATAGTTCGGATGATCGAGTGGTTGATTGTAGCATCGAATCTCAAAGGAAACACATCCACATATAGGAGCAAATCCAATCACCAAGAGTTGGTGGAATTCAGATTTAACAAATGGAGAAGACAAGAAATTTTTCAAGGTCGGTCCCGGAGCCAAAGGTAATTTCCATTGTGCACTAAGAAAGGTGTTTCCTACATCTGCCTCACGAAGCAGCTGCCCAACGTCCAACCAAGCCGATTATGGTGGGAAGCTAGGGATCAGTAGGACTCAATGACTTCGACACCACTTCAACCCCCTTAGAGGAAAAAATTCAATCATACTTCAAAAGAGTAGCCCGCCCTGAGCCGAAACCTCCTCCATTGGACTTCATCAATCTGCATATGGACAAAGCCTCCATCATAAATAATGCTGAACTAGACTAGCTCAGAGAGAGATTCGGTATTCATGAGGAAATCAGCTTGGTCATTCCAGAAGAGGATGATCAAGTGAACCGACCAAGCGGTGGTCGAGTTGCTCTTTACACGGCCTTCTTTGACATGAGTCTGTGTCTGCCCATGCAAGCATACTTCACCAAGATGTTGGCTGCCATGAACCTGGCCCTCTATCAAATCAATTTGAATGAATGAAGGGTGATAGCTGGGCTCTATATAATTTGGAGTCGGGTTGATCTAGGCAAACCTTTTAGCTGAAGACATGAAGAGACTTTACTGAATGAATGCCAACCCTAAAGATATAAGGGTTGGTATTACTTATCCATCTATGCTGGAGGCAAAAATTTGGCTACACATCTCCCATCCACCAACAAAAAATTCAAAAACTAATGGTTTAAGGCTGTGGGAGCATGAGGTGAAAGCCATATCATCTCCGGTGAGGAGATTGTCGTAACGACCATCTTCGGGTTAGAGATAACGACCCGACCTTCTCACCTCTTCTTCATTCACTTCCTTAGGATTTTCAATCTTCATCTTACTAATATATTTGCACCATTTGTAGCCTGCTGGGTTGATCCTCCAAAAGTTTTCCACGAGGTCAGGACAAGGGTAAAAATGCATCTCAGTTTGCAGGTCACTATAAAGACATCCTCAACCCCTCTGCCTTTGCCGATGTGGGTCTTATCTCAAGCTCCCTACCACCAGTTAGCAAACAACCATGTATACAGTGACTGAGTGACTAACCTCTATTCTTATTTTTTCTATTTGTTTGCTATTACCCTTACATTTTGTATTTTATTGACCCGAGCTCCATTTTATCATTTCTGACCTTATGTTTTTTCTACATGAGGCCAAGCGCCGAGCTTAGGGAGGCCAAGTGACACTTGTCTGATCGGTGAAATCACACACGTAACGCAAGCGTACGTATCGCTCAAGTAGTATAAAATGTATCGATCCCACAAGGACTTAATACTTATGCTATTAATTTATTGAAGCTAAATATCTACGAGTATCTAATTGTCTGATTATTGATTGGATGGTGATTTTTATCTAAAACAAGTAAATAAAACAGTGCGAAAGTAACATTAAGGAAAAATCAATATTATAAAGCTATCTAGGGTTGTGAATCCTTCCAATATCTTTTAAAGATGAAGTAATTATCTCATATTTGTGCAATATATCGGTTTATTAACCTGGAACACGAAGTTATGCAAAAGCCTCTTCTGATGGTCAGATACAAACACCCAAAGTAACCCAATTAACTATATTCTTATGTTAATTAAGAAACTCTGAATTCATTAAGTTTAAGTTCCAATTATGGCTACCTCCGCCCGACATATATATTCCTATCCTATAAGGAAATCTACCTTAAGTGAAATTGACCCTAAGGTGAGATAATCAGCTATTGAGTCTAAAGTTGAAACCTAAAATCCTTTTTCCAAATTCATTTTAAGTTTACCAAATCAATCTTATTAATGGCCAGTTAACAATAAGCATTAAGACTAAGATTCAATAAATAACCAATATATTACCCAAGACACAAAATAACCAACTTATAAACCGGTGATATTGGAATTCATCACAACCCTAGATACGGTATTTAGTTACAACACATATCTAGGATTATTAAAGACATAAATAAATCAAACAACATAAAACAAACTTGAAAATTAAAAAGGTAAAATAAAACAATAAAATAAAATGCTAGGGTTAGAGGATCCACTTTTATTATTTCTAATTTAGAAATCTCTCTTATTATAATATATTAATTTGCATGACATTACCAACCGACCATATAGGCGGTATCCTGATTAAGTCAGATTTTTAATTAATTTCAACCGACCATAAAGGTGGTATCCAATTAAGTTAGGTTAAAATTAATTTAATTAAGTCCAACCGATCATAAAGGCGGTATCCCATTAAGTCAGGTTTTAAGATAGTTTATATATTATAACTAAGGGAGATTAATCTAAATTATAATAATAAAAGCTTTACCTTTCATCCCAGCAGATGGAAGTTACCTACTCATACTTTAAAGTAAAACAAAGAAAGATTTATTGCTTAAAATAAAAATTATATACAAGAAAGCTGAAAATAAACAAACAAGATACTATCTTCTTAGTATTCTTAAGGAAATCCCCAGAAGAAATCATGAGAATTTCAAATGAATTCGGCCTCAATTTATAAGCAATTTTGGCTCTGCGCATCGCGGCGCGCCTGGATTTCTAACACGTGGCACGCGACTTTGACGAGATGATGACACGTGGCACGCAGTTGTTGGTAGCTGAATTATTGGCTCGGCATCGCGATGCGTGAAGGGTTGGCGTCGCGACGCTGACGTAAGGAATGACGTGTGTTGGCATAATGAATTATTGTGCTGACATCATGATGACGTGTCGTCAGACTGAATTATTGGCTGATGTCATAATGACGTGATGATGATGCACATGCTGATATAGTGATGATGTGGCCTCAGCAGCATAGTAATAGTGGTGCGTCGTGATGCAGAAGGTGTGCGCGTCGTGACACGAAATTCCATTTTTGCCATTTTTGTCTGTTTTTCGCCGTTTTACCCCTGATTTGATTCCATTGAGTCCTGAAATCTTATTTATCTACAAAATAACACAAATCACATCAAAATATTCACAAAACTCGAGAAACTATACAAAATATTAAGTAAAATGGGCGATAAATATTGATATATTGTATGCTTATCACACCCCAAAACCTAACATTTTGCTAGTCCTCGAGCAAAACAACAAAATAAAATGCAATAAACAACTTTAAAATAAAATTAAACTAAGCCACTTTCGTATGGATCACGGTTGCATTTAGCATATGCAACAAGCCTTTAAACCCCTAGGTGTCCCTAGTGGACGAGTTGTAGTCTCGTGAGGGCTTACAGCGACGATACCTATAAACGTCAATCAAATGTAAAATCAAACACACAAAACAAGTTAGTGACTAAACAAGTGAAATTCTTATCCAAGTTAATAGTTGTTTTCTTTCTTTCTAAATTAACAAATAAGTAAATTCTCCGATTATTTTTACCATTCTCCATATACACAACCAACAAGGTATTAATCAAATCATTGTGCCCACAATATTCATAAGTGTAGTTGAAAATAGAGTAATATTTTTTTCTTAAGTTATATCAGAAATTACACTTTTTTTGGCAATGGAATTTTTTTTTTAAATATAACATCATTAATCCATGTAGCGAGCTTTGGGCCAGTGACTCCCAAACTAGTTGGCTTTAGGCCACTAGGTGTTAAGACACCCATACAGACTTAATTTCTCGGATCTCAGATGTTTAAAGGTTCTACCGTTTGATGCGAACAATCTCTGCTTACTGAGGCAAGAGGCCCAGTTACTAAGTATAAACTTTATTATTATTAACTCAAGCTTTTACAGTTTGACGCGAACAATCTTTGCTTACTGAGGCAAGACGCCCGATTACTAAGTAAAAACATGGTTAATTATTATATACACAATTTTTTTTTTAAATTATTCCATCGCTTTCAGATGTTTCCTCCAATAAACTAGAGCACTGAATATTACAATCTTTTCACTTATGACTCATGTTTGTATGTTACCATGCATGTCGGTAATACTTGTAAACTGAGCATATGAAGATCCAATTAAGTCAGTATTATGGAGAATTCACGAATTTAAATAATTCAAAAGGAAATAAACAAAAATTAACTTGTTACGAAATAGGTTGAGATACGTCTTAGGAGTGGAAATTCATTACACAACTATCTCAAACACAATTCCACCTAGTTTTTTTTTTTTTTTTTTTTTTTTTTTTTTGGAAACGATGGAAACCCCACAACCAAACCACCTAGTTAGTCAAGTTAAAAACATAAAAACACAACTTTTTTTATTTTTAAAATTTTTTGAATTTTTGACTAAAAATCAAACAAAAATAACACAACGAAAAATAAAAATAATATACTAGTCAACTATTCCCCTCCCCCAAACCTATTTGAGACATTGTCCACAATGTCTAAAAATAAGAAGGAAAGTTTAGAATACAGTACCTGGTTAGCGTGGAATTGTACATTTAAAAAGAAAATTAAAGGTTAAGATCCAACTTTATCCGACGCTTCTTACCACGATCATTATAGGACCATTGATAAGATCAATTTGTGGTTCAAAGGCTAAAAGTTGGTTAATTAAATCATGGGTTGTTCTGGCAGTGAAGAGGATATCTTTTACAGGTTTTGAAAGGAACTCATTTCTCTGGGCATCATCAAGAAACACACAAAGAAAGTCATAAAATTCATCAACATTAAACAGTCCAATTGGTTTCTGGTGTATGTTCAAGTTCACCCAAGATAGCACTGTAAAAATCTCCTCCATCGTGCCCAAACCACCTAGCAAAGCAATAAAAGCATCAGCACGGTTAATCATTTCAATTAGTCGTTCAGACATATCTGGCACGATGCATTCATCTCCGTTGATTGTCCAATAAGATTTGCCTCCGCCAAACTTTTTGGGATGATTCCCAAAACTTGAATACATTCTTCATGTACATCCCTTGAAACGTACCCCATTAGTCCAAGATTGCCACCGCCATATACTAAGTGCATATTTCTTTCAGCCATGACTCTACCCAATTTATGTGCTGCTTCAGCGAATTATGGTTTAGAACCAGAACTAGTACCGCAAAATAATATATGTTAACAACTCGTCTTCTTGAAGTTGCTTCCATTTTTTTTTCTATATCAAATCTTGATGTCTACAAGAGTGCAATGACGAGCTGAATTTATAGATCCTGAAAAATGGTGAGTAATAATAGCACTAGTACCTGCCAAATGATAATTATTAGCTAAACAGTAAAATAAATTGTGAAAGTCAAAAAATCTGGATCATGTGGGCGAAAATAAAAGAAAATAACAAAAAAAATCATAATTATTAGTTAAAGATAAAGAAATTAAAATAATTATAGGAAGTAACGGCTTGAATGACATCTATGTGTCAGAGACAAGCTTTTCATCCATTTTTCTTATAAATTGGCAAACAAGGTCTTTTAAAGTCAGATTCCCGAGACTTAATTGTTGTCTTTCTTTTCGAAACTGTATATATAACATGCGAATTGCGTGATACACATATCCACTGGGATGCGTCTTAAGAGTCAATGATATGTCATCTAAAGATTCCTTACTCATGTCATCCCTAATGAATTTTATTTTATCTTCGCGGTTATCAGACACCATTCATAAAAAACGACAACGAGTATTACATGTACAGCCACATTTATAGCAACGCCTAATCTTTTAACTCTTTTTTTTTTAGCATATGTGCTTCTTCCTAAACCGGACAGAAATGAAATAAAAGAGTCAGATGACTCACCTGTCAATTGAACTCGTGCTTCAATTATCCAATGAGTGTCATTAGGGATACCTTTGATCATCAGAAGTCTCATTCATTCAATGCGTGTTTTGTAGACTTTCATCAGAGAGTTTTGAGGGAGAGAAGGAAAATGCTTATGAAGATTCACGAGAACGTCTTCAATCTTGTTTGTGACTTTACCTACAAAAATAAACACACAAAAATAAAACATATCAATCTCAATATATACATAAATTGCATGGGATTCCTCCCTGCTAGCGCTAAGTTTAACATCGTAAACTAGACATGACTGCCCGAACGTTAGGCTGGATCTACAAGTGTGAGACTTTCTTTTTGTCGCTCAAATGATTCTCCCTAGTAGTGTTTGACACGCTGGCTGTTTACCCTGAATATGTTGTTGGAGTTTAGGTTGTATATCTCAACTACTCCATAGGGTAACACCTGAGTAATCACAAATGGACCTGACTACCTTGATTTCAGCTTTCCAGGGAAAAGTTTCAACCTTGAATTGTATAACAACACATGCTGCCCAGGTTCCTGTTGCCTGTGCACTATTTTTTATCATGCCATTTCTTGGTCTTTTATTTATACAGTTTGGCATTTTCGTAAGCATGTAGGTGAAATTCCTCCAATTCGTTCAGTTGGTGGAGCCGTTTCTCTCATGCTGCTTGCAGATCAAGATTTAACTTCTTCAGTGCCCAGTACGCTTTATGTTCATGCTCCACTGGCAGATGGCATGCATTCCCAAACACCATTCGATATGGGGACATACCGATGGGTGTCTTGTAAGCTGTCCGATAGGCCCATAATGCGTCATCCAGTTTTGTAGACCAGTCTCTCCTTGTTTATCCAACGGTTCTCTCCAATATTCTTTTGATCTCTCTGTTTGAAACTTCAACCTGTCCATTTGACTGCGGATGGTAAGCAGTGGCAACTTTATGAGTAACTCCATATTTTGATAGGGGTACATCAAAGTATCTATTGCAGAAGTGTGTGCCAGTATCACTGATAATTGCCCGAGGTGTTCCGAAGCGAGTGAAAATATTCTTTTTAAGGAATTTTATCACCAATTTTGAGTCATTTGATGGCAGTGTTGTTGCTTCAACCCATTTGGGGACGTAGTCTACTGCAACCAGAATGTACAGGAACAAATGGTCTCATCAAATCAATCCCACATACATCAAATATCTCCACTTTGAGAATGCTTTGAAGAGGTATTTCATTTCTCCTCGAAATATTTCTCGTTCTCTGGCACCTGTCACATTGAAGAAAAAATAAATAAGCATCTTTAAATAAGGTGGGCCAGAACAAACCTGATTGTAGGACTTTGGCTGCAGTTTTATCTCCGCTGAAGTGTATGCCGTATGGTGATGAATGACAATGCTGCAGGACACTATTGACATCCTCATGTGGTACACAACGTCTCATTAATTGATCAGCAAAATGTTTGAATAGGTACGACTCATCCCAGACATAGTGCTTGACTTCTTTGAAGAATTTCTTTTGTTACTAATGTGTACATTCTAACCGCCATTTTCTTGATATTATGTAGTTTACATAGTCAGCATACCAGGGGACTTCCTGCTGCTTGATGGCAAATAACTGTTCATCTGGAAAAGTTTCTTTGATTGTCAGTTCATTGCCAGTTGTTTCTCTATTTTCGAGCCTCGATAAGTGATCTGCCACTTGATTTTCTGTCCTCTTCCTGTCTCGGATATCCACATCAAATTCTTGCAGCAGAAGCACCCAACGGATCAATCTGGGCTTGGCATCTTTCTTTGCGATCAGGTATTTGATTGCTGAATGATCTGTGTAGACCACTACTTTGGGACCCAGCAGATAGAAATGGAATTTATCAAAAGCAAACACAAATGCGAGCAACTCCTTTTTAGTTGTTGTGTAGTTGAGTTGTGAAAAAATTTTACTTTTCGTTGTCCCAAAACTGCACCTACATTAAAATCACAGGCATCGCACATTACTTCAAATGGAATGGTCCAGTCTGGTGCCACTATGATGGGGGCAGAGACCAACTTATGTTTCAAGATCTCAAAAGCATGGTGGCATTCTTTGGTGAAGTTGAAAGGCACATCTTTCTCCAGCAGATTGCACATAAGTTTAGCAATCTTAGAGAAGTCTTTGATAAATCTCATGTAAAATCATGCATGCCCGAGAAAACTTCGAATCCCTTTGACTGCTGATGGTGGAGGTAATTTTTCTATAGTCTCAATTTTACTTTGTCTACCTCGATTCCCTTCTGTGAGATTCGATGTCCCAGGAAAATGCCTTCTTGCACCATGAGTGGCATTTTTCCAAGTTGAGTACTAGGTTGGTATCTTTTCATCTTTGTAACACTTTTTCAAGATTTTGCAAGCAGTGGTCGAAATAGTCTCCAAACTCAGAAAAATCATCCATGAAAACCTCCATGCTTTGTTCCAGCATGTCTGAAAAGATGGCCACCATGCAACGTTGAAATGTGGCAGGAGCATTACAGAGTCCAAATGGTATCCTACGGAAAACAAAAGTACCATACGGGCATGTAAAGTGGTTTTCTCTTGATCTTCTGGGGCGATGACAATCTGATTGTACCCCGAGTATCCATCCAGAAAATAGTAGAATTCATGTTCCGCCAGTCTTTCTAGCATCTGGTCAATGAATGGTAGCGGAAAATGATCCTTCCAGATTACATTGTTCAGCTTCATGCAGTCCATGCATACTCTTATTCCAGTCACTGTCCTTGTTGGAATCAGCTCATTCTTTTCATTTGTGACTACATTCATTCCCCCTTTCTTGGGTATACATTGTATAGGACTCACCCAAGTGTTGTCAGAGATGGGGTAAATGATGCATGCGTCCAACCATTTGATGATTTCTTTCTTTACGACTTCTTTCATGATTTAATTCAGTCTCTGTTGATGCTCCATTGTGGCTTTGTACTCATCATTCATCAGGATTTTATGCAGGAAAAATGATGGACTGATGCCTCGAATGTCTGCAATAGTCTAGCCAATAGCTTTCTTGTGCACGCGTAGTACTCTCAGCAACTTATCTTCATGCACTAATGTTAACGATGAAGAAATAATCACAGGCAAATCAGAAGAGTTTTCCAAGTATGCATACCTGAGATGGCTCAGAAGTGGCTTTAGTTCCAGCTGCGGTGGTTCTTCAATTGAGGGTTTGATAAGCTCATTTTTTGGTAATTCCAAACTTTTCACCTGTGGTGTCGATCTAAAGCGAGAGGCTCTGTCAAGATAGTTGATACATTCCAGAATCTCATTATCTAATTCTCTGTCAATCATGTTGGTGATGCATGCTTCAAGTTTGTCAGTGGAAATTTGCATTGCATCTGTGTTCTGGATGATACTATCTATTACATCAAGTCTGAAACATTCCTCATCCTTTTCTTCATTCGAGAATTTCATGGCTTTGAAAACATTGAATGTTACTTCTTGGTCATGTACCGTCATGGTTAGTTAACATTTTTGTACATCAATAATGGTTCGACATGTAGCCAATAATGGTCTCTCAAGGATGATGGGTACATCTTTGTCTTCCTCCATGTCAAGGACAATGAAATCTGTTGGGAAAATAAATTTGTCGACTTTGACCAATACATCTTCAACTACACCTCTCGGAAATGTGAGCGATCTATCAGCAAGTTGCAGAGTGACTGAGGTGAGCTTTGCTTCTCCAATCTGTAGTTTCCTGTAAATAGATAAAGTCATCAAGTTAATACTAGCACATAAATCACACAAAGCCTTACCGAAGTAATGTTCTCCTATGGTGCAAGAGATGGTGAAACTGTCAGGATCTTCCAACTTTGGGGGAAGCTTCCTCTGAATAATGGCGCTGCATTCTTCTGTCAATGTTACAGTCTCGTAATCTCCCAATCTTCACTTTCGTGACATAATATCTTTCATGAATTTGACATAGCTGGGCATTTGTTCCAACGCTTCTGCAAATGGAATGTTGATATGCAGCTTTTCTTTTGCTTCTTTTTCCTTCATCTGTGGATATGATTCGCTGTTTTCTTTTGGAACATCCTCAGTAGATGCCTTGACTCCAACATCTTTGTTAATTTCAGTGCCACTTTTCAAAGTGATGGCTTGACATTGCTCATTCCCTATGTTCCTTGGATTTGGTTCTGTGTTGCTAGGAAGGGTGTCTTGCGGTTTGTAACTCTGAGCATTGGCCAGTTGTCCCATTTGATTCTCCAGTGTCTTCAAATATGCTGCTTGATTTTGAACCACAGCTACTAAAACGTCGTATTTTACTTCTTGCTTTTTCATCTGGGCAAGCACTTCTGCTATTCCCGGTTCTTTTTCATACTCATAGCCTTTGTTTTGCTGTTGGAATCCAGGTGGTGGATTGTTCATTTGCCCTGAATTGTTGCTCCATGCGAAATTGGGATGATTCCTCCAACCTGGGTTGTAGGTATTGGAATATGGATTGTTTCCCTGTCTGTTGAAATTGCTGACATAGTTTGCAGTTTCATCTTGTTGGTTGTAGGATTCTGCATCTGGTGCTCCTCCATATGGTGAACTTGTGGTCCAGCATTAACCTGCATGCTAAGAGTTTCCAGACATTTGCATATCTGATCCAGCTTGGCATTCATTGCTGAGTTGGCTCATACTTCGTGTATTCCTGCTATTCGTCGGATCATGCTCCTTTCTGTTGGCCACAAGGAATTGTTGTTGGCCATTTCTTCAATCAAGTCTCAGGCTTGATCTTCTCATTTTGCCATTAAATCTCCTCCAGCAGCAGCGTCTATTGTGGTTCTCATTAGTCCATAAAGTCCATTGTAGAATGTTTGGACTTGTAGTCATTTTGCAATCTCATGGTGATGACATTTTCAGAGCAACTTCTTGTATCTTTCCCAAGCTTCGCAGAGGGATTCTTAGTCATGTTGCACAAAAGATGTGATGTTGTTCCTCATCTTTGCTGTTCTGGCTGGGGGAAAATATTTTGCGAGGAATTTGGTGGCAAGAGTGTTCCAAGCTGTGATAGAACCTGCTGGTAGTGAATGGAGTCAAGCCTTAGCTCTGTCTTTCAAGGAATATGGGAACACACGCAGTCTCATTGATTCTTTTGTCGCTCGGTTGTAATTGAATGTGCCGTAAACTTCCAGGAAGTTACTGATGTGGGCATTAGTATCTTCAGTTTCACTTCCCCCAAACTGAACTGATTGTTGTATCATCTGAATACATGTTTTGATGTTACATGCATTTGCTGGTAAGTGAGGAAGTACAATGCATGATATGAAGCCGTCAACTATCGGAATTGTTCTATCTCGAATGGGAATTGGTTGTGCAACTTCTAACGGTTCAGGTTCTTGATTGTTCATGTTGATCAATGTTTCTTGATCTTCTCGCCATTCCATTCTCATATGTCTGATAGTTCTTTCAATTTCTGGGTCAAGCGGACGAATTTCAAAGCTTCTGGTCTTTCTCATGTAGTGTCTGAGAACCTGAAACATAAGAAAACAAAAATAATAAGTAAAAATAAATTAGACACAAGTAAAGTATCTAACCCCAAAATTAATAGTAAAAGATAAATAAGTCACCGGTAACGGCACCAAAAACTTGATCGGTGAAATCACACACGTAACGCAAGCGCACGTATCGCTCAAGTAGTCTAAAATGTATCAATCCCACGAGGACTTAATACCAATGCTATTAGTTTATTGAAGCTAAATGTCTACGAGTATCTAATTGATTGATTGTTGATTGGATGATGATTTTTATCTAAAACAAGTAAATAAAACAATGCGAAACTAAATTTAAGGAAAGATCGAAATCATAAAGCTATTTAGGGTTGTGAATCCTTCCAATATCTTTTAAAGATGAAGTGATTATCTCATGTTTGTGCAATATATCGGTTTATTAACCTGGAACACGAAGTTATGAAAAGCCTCTTCTGATGGTTAGACGCAAACACCCAAAGTAACCCAATTAACTATATTCATATGTTAATTAAGAAACTTTGAATTCATTAAGTTTAAGTTCCAATTATGGCTACCCCCGCCCGACAGGTATATTCCTGTTTTGTAAGGAAATCTACCTTAAGTGAAATTTACCCTAAGGTGAGATCGTGAGCTATTGAGTCTAAGGCTGGAACCTAAAATCTCTTTTCCAAGTTCATTTTAAGTTTACCAAATCAATCTTATTAATGGCCAGTTAATAAGAAGCATTAAGACTAAGACTCAATAAATAAACCAATATATTACCAAAGAAAAAAAATAACCAACTTATAAACCGGTGATATTGGAATTCATCACAACCCTAGATACGGTATTTAGTTACAACACATATCTAGGATTATTAAAGACATAAATAAATAAAACAACATAAAACAAACTTGAAAATTAAAAAGGTAAAATAAAACAATAAAATAAAATGCTGGTGTTAGGGGATCCACTTTTATTACTTCTAATTTAGAAATCTCCCTTATTATAATATATAAATTTGCATGACATTACCAACCGACCATTTAGGCGGTATCCTGATTAAGTCAGATTTTTAATTAATTCCAACCAACCATAAAGTCGGTATCCAATTAAGTCAGGTTAAAATTAATTTAATTAAGTCCAACCGACCATAAATGTGGTATCTCATTAAGTCAGGTTTTAAGATAGTTTATATATTATAACTAATGAAGATTAATCTAAATTATAATAATAAAAGCTTTCTCTTTCACCCCAACAGAAGGAAGTTACCTACTCATATTTTAAAGTAAAACAAAGAAAGATTATTGCTTAAAATAAAAATTAAATACAAGAAATCTGAAAATAAACAAACAAGATACTATCTTCTTAGTATTCTTAAGGAAATCCCCAGAAGAAAGTATGAAAATTCAAATGAATTTGGCCTCAATTTATAGGTAAATTTTTGCTCTGCGCGTCGCGGCGTGCGTGGATTTCTAACACGTGGCACGCGACTTTGACGAGATGATGACATGTGGCACACAGCTGTCGACAGCTGAATTATTGGCTCGGTATCGCGACGCGTGAAGGGTTAGGGTCGCGACGCTGACGTCATGTTAACACAAGGAATGACGCGTGTCGGCATACTGAATTAATGTGATGACGTCATGATGACGTAAGTGATGATGTGTCGTCAGGTTGAACTATTGGCTGACGTCATGATACGTGATGATGACGCACATGCTGACGTGGCGTCAGCAGCATAGTAATAGTGGCGCGTTGCGATGTAGAAGATGTGCGCGTCGCAACGCGAAATTCCATTTTTTCCCTTTTTGTCTGTTTTTGTCGTTTTAGCCCTGATTTGATTCCATTGAGTCATGAAATTTTATTTTTCTACAAAATAACACAAAACCCATCAAAATATTCACAAAACTCGACAAACTATACAAAATATTAAGTAAAATGGGCGGTAAATATTGATATATTTTCCGCTTATCACTGTCCCCGGCTCACCACCCCAATTCCTCCATCCCAAAAACATAAAGCACCAAGGGAATTCCCGGCCACTGCCACCTGAATCATCAACATACCTCCATCAAGACAACCCCCAAATTCCATATGCCCAAACTTCCCAAACTCCAACCCCGACACCAAGGCCCCAAAAAGACATTTTTACTAGGTTAGGGGCTGGCCAATGAAGACTGCCCCGATGAGGGTCCTCAGAAGAAGATCAGTGCCTCATGTAGCAGGGCCTCAATGAATTATTCTTCCAAAAAAGCTTCAGTTCATATCTTGAGGGTGGATGATCTTCAAGAGAATTTGAGGGAAAACATGGCTCACCTCATGCCAACCTTCAATTACGTGACCCAACAAGTGGACATTAACCGGGCCTTGGCTTTTGAAAGCATCTCTCCCGATGAGGTCATCCAGAAGGTGGGCCACCTTCAAGCGAAGGTAATTATTTACCACTTAGTCTTTTGTTTTCATTATCTTTTCATAAACTGGCTCGTTCTCTTTTATGTGCAGTTGACATATCTCTTAGCCACCAATATGGATGTGATTTACAACAGCATTGCTGAAGTTGGTCAGGCTCGGAGGCTCTAAAGTAAGTTGACCAAGAGGGAACATGAGCTCAACAAGAAGTTGGATGAGGCTAGGGTCAAGACCGAGTCCTCATACGTGCCGTCCAAATGATAAGAAACGATAGGGATGAGGCTCGTACTGAGGTTGCTTCCAAAGTTTCAGAATTCAAGCTATTACGGGCAAAAACATCTATTGCTGAGAAGAAGCTTGAAGAAAATAAAAACTGAGTTGGAGAGGGTCCGGGATGAGCAGATCAAGACTTGGGCCGAGTTGGATAATTTGCAGGCTAACCTCATATTGATCGTATTGAGGATGTTAAGGCTGACACCCATGTCGAATGGCTAGAAGATTCTCTGGAGCTTATCAGTGAAACCTACCCCAACCTGGACTTGAGTGAGCTCCAAAAGGTCCTAAAGGTCGTAAAATGGGAAATGACCTTTGAAGAGGCCTACGACATAAGCCATGAAGAGGTTAACACCATCATCGATCCAGCTCCGCTGACCTCAATGCCTTGTCCTACTGATGCTCATCGTCCCTCATCCACTATTGTTATCCCTATTGTTGCTCCAACTGATCTTGCTGCCTCTTCAAGTTCTGCCGTTGCTGCCTCTCATTTTTTGGCTAAAGATATTCTTTGCCCTTCTATCAATCTAAACGACCTCCCCCCATAGAAAATCCCGATGGGGGGAATGCAATTTAAACAATAAATGAATAAAGTTTTCTCTTTGTACTTTATATCTTTTCGTACCCACACTAAGCAAAATCCTGATCCATGACACTTTCTTCATTTTCAACACTCAGCACAATTTTGAACTTATAATCTCAACCTAAATAACAATTTGGTAATATAACTGAAATGGGCTTATCAACTGATTCAGATGATCCAATGAAAACCTTTTCTCCAAAATGAATATTGATGCCAGAGCACACTAATAGACTGGCCCAATTTGAAAATCTTATCCCGATCAGACCGGTAGTTCATCAACCATTATCGCGAATTCGCGATGCCCTAATGAGGCTACGGATTCCATCCTGATGTCATATGGCAACCTTCAACATTTAAATAATTTTAAACTTTTTAAAGGATTCGATGTGGTCCATACTCAAACAATCCACAAAATGACATGCCCAATTGGAAAATATTCTGATGTCCTGAGGCTGGCATCCCACTCTTTCAAGCCGACTTGAATCATCATTAGTTGGTACTTAGCAGAAAATTGAGGCTAGGCACCCCAACTCTATCTTCTACTCATTTGGAAGCCATCCCAATGGTCTGATGAGGTCAATCTTCCCCCAAGGACCATCGTCGCCCAATGAACTCCTTAACGTATGTCAAAATTTTGATGTCCTGAGGCTGGCATCCCATTATTTCAAGCCGACCTGAATCAACATCAGTTGGTACTTAGCCGAAAATTTAGGTTGGGCTCCTCAACTCTATTCTTCTACTTATTTTAAAGTTATCACAATGGCCTGACAATGCCAATCTTCTCCCAAGGGACATCGTCACCCAATGAACCCCTTAAAGTCGGCCTGACCTCAGTCTTATTGGTGCTTCAACCGGAGTACCTTCCACTTATGCTTATCTTAGCAAGGCCATAAGGGAGAAACTTCGACCCTATACTATATTCTTTTACTAACCCGAGGGAACTCAATCCTCTTGGTGCTTCTCCATCATAAGACCATGAGGGAGAAACTCTAACCCCATGTTATTCTTTCTTGCCGACCCGAGGGATATGCTTCAAAGAAATAAGGCTATAAGGGATAAACTTCAACCCCATGACATTCATAACAAGATAAGACCTTGGCGGAACTGATCCAGTCCCGAGCCATTCGATAAACTCGACCGCGAGGGAATGAACTCTCCTCGTGTCATTCATAACAATAGGACATCGGCGGAATGAATACAGCCCCAAGCCAATCAAACATCTGGCCACAAGGGCGAAATTATGACCTTATGTCATTCAATATACCAAGGCCTCAGCGAACGAATCCAGCCCTGAACCCATCAAACATTTGGCCCTAAGGTAATGATCCATCTTTGTGCTACTCAAGTAAGTCCATAGAGGATAAACTCTGACCCCATGTCATTCAATTTACCAATTCTTCGGTGGAATGAATCCAGCTGCACATACTAGTGTCACGAGTGTGACGTCATGTCATTCAACCTCGGGCCATTCCTACAAACACTAGTGATGGCATCTCATACGATGCTACATAAAAACAAAATAAAATGACAAGTCTAATGAGTGTGACGTATCACACACTTTGTACTAACCCAAAAACATCCAGACAACTGAGGTAGCTTCCTGTCACATATTACCTAAAATAATAATTTTGAACCTCACAGTCCAAATCTCTCGGAGAATCGAGCTACGGATCATGGGGTGGCCAATGATGTAAAGGCATTCTCCTCTTTATGTTAGGCAGGCCTCAAGTCTGCAAATGCCACAGAGGCCCTCTAGCTTTCCTCGTGTTATGCTCCTACATATTCGAGAAATGATGGCCAACGCTATAGGGCATTTCCCCTCCCCATGCTAGGCAAATCCCGAGGCTACAAAAGTCATGAATACATGTGGGTCTTTTTCGTGCTATGCACCTTCAACACTCATGGACGGAAAACACCATTGGGGAATTGTCTCTCCCCATGCAATGTAAACTCGAGGTTACCGTAGTACCTCAAAGCTAACTTAAAACTTAATGTGTTATGATAATATTAGGGAATTAAGTGTCACGCCGACCCTCTCACCGAGCGTGCTATGGATACCCGAGACGTCAAATGCCACACAAGTCTTCTTGATCCATCCTCAAAGGTGTAAGTCATTGGGTATTAACGTTCATGTATGGCGCATTTGATAATATCACCGACCTTGGTGTGCCACGAGGGTGCACGCTTTCCCCATGCTTGTCTTGCACCCATTGCTGGTTCTGATCACAAGTATTTCCAAAAAATATTAAGTCTTTCCCATTTAAATAACATGTCAGTATGTATGAGTATAAGTTTTTATTATAAATGGAATGTTTTATTTATATTCTTATAGATCGACTGTTATTATGACAACTCTTTGCGAGTCATTTTAAGAAATGCTCTATCGAAAATACATCGGCAGCATCTCTGTGTTCCAAAGCTTCTAGAACCGGGTGCCATCCAGTTGCTCCAGGTGATAGACATCCGACCTGATGACCTTTGCCACCTTGTAAGGCCCTTCCCATTTTACTCCAATTGAGCCTTCCTCGTGTTTCTTCATATTTAGAGTGACTCATTTTAAGACTGAGTCCATGGGATAAAAGGTTTGCACCCGAACTCTTTTATAGAAACATGCCATTTTGAGTGTCAATCTCTCTCTTTTCTCCTCAACCAGGTCAAGGTAATGTCTGATAAGGTCTTCATTCTGTTCTCCCTCCAAGTACTGGATCCGATAGGTTGTCATCTCGATCTCTGCTAAGATCACTGTCTCGCACCCGTATGCCAATAAAAATGGGGTTTCTCCCGTGGAGTCTTTGTAAGTTGTCTGATGCGGCCATAGCACTTCTGGTAGTTCTTCGACCCATAGGCCTTTGCATGGCCCGAGCCAGGCTTTCAAATTATTCTTGATTGTTTTGTTTGTTTCCTCAACCTGCCCATTAGACTTCGGAATAGCAGGTGACGCAAACCTTAAGGAAATCTGGAGGTCCTCATGGAGCTTCTTAAAGCCCGAACTATCAAATTGCTTCTCATTGTCCGTGATGATGGCCTGGGGAATCCCGAACCGTCGGACTATATTTTTCTTTACAAAATTCATAGTCTTCTTCTCGGGTATAGTGGATAAAGGCTCGGCCTCCACCAATTTGGTGAAATAATCAATTGTCATAATTACGTACTTGGCTTGACCCCTACCCGTAGGTAGTGGTCTAATAAAATCCAAACCTCATTGGGCAAATGGACAAGGTCTTAACATAGTCGTCAGTTGCTCATGTGGTTTCTGATGTACATTATCATTCTTCTGACACCCATCACATGATGGCCTCACATAGCCCATCTTGATGCATTGTCAGCCAGTAAAAATCTCGCCTGAGTAGTTTGTGGGCAATAGATTTCCCACCAACATGACTGCCACAAATACCTTAATGGATTTCTCTCAACATATAATTAGCCTCATCGGGCCATATACACCTCAAATGTGGCATAATGAAGCCCCTTCTATACAACACCCGTCTATCGGGCGAAAACAGACACTCTGATATTTCAGCTTCTTCGCTTTCTTCATGTCCCCTGGTAAATCCCTGGACTCCAGGTACTTCTTGATCAGGTACATCCAAGTTGGCTTAACTTCAACCTCTACTTCCATCACATTTGAACCTCCCACACTATTTGGTTCAATGATCTCCAAGGGAATGACTTGAGGGATTTTAGACTTGATGGATGATGCCAGTCGAGCCAATGAATCTTCTTGTTGGTTGCTCTCCCGACTGACCTGCTCAAATGTCACATTCCTCATTCTTTCAAGCATATTCTTTACCTTCATGAGGTAAGCTATCATGTTGGGCTCCATTGCCTGTAAATCATCATTCAACTACTAGATGGCCAACTACGAATCACTCTTCACAACCACATCTCTAACCCCAATCGTCTCATAGAGCCTTAGACGTGCCAAGATTGCCTCGTACTCAGTTTCATTATTAGTTGCCTCAAACGTAAATCTTATAGCGTAACTTAACTCTTCGTCATCGCTGATACTGAGGATGACACCAGCCCTACATTCTTGCTAGCTAATCGTCTCATCAATAAATATTTCTCATTTCTCATTTTCCATGACCATCATGATTTGGGGCCCGGTGAATTCTGCCACAAAGTCAGCTAGAGCTTGTCCCTTAATTGACACCTGAGACATGTAGCATATATCATATTCAATATTTATCTATATTGACCATTTTACTATAGGACCCGAGGGATCAGGTTTATGCAATATTTATCTAAATGGGTGGTCGGTGTATACCCCGATGGGGTGAGCTTGGAAGTATGGGCGTAACTTCCTTGCTGTAACTAATGACAGAGCTATTAATTCATGGGTCGACTATCGGGTTTCTGCATTTGATAATGACTTGCTAGAATAATAAATTTGCCATTGAATTTTATCAATTTCATGTACTAATGCTGAACTTACAATATATTCTGAAACAACTAAGTACATAAATAACATCTCACCCGTAATTGGCTTGGCCAGAAGTTGGGGCCGAGTCAAGTACCCTTTAAGCTATTGGAATGCATTCTCGCACTCGCTCGTCTACTCGTTTTCTTCTTTTCCTTCTTAATCAATTGAAAGAATATATGACACTTATCGGTGACCTTAGAAATGAACTGATTAAGTGCTACTACCCGACCAGTCAAGCTCTGCGCTTTTTTTACTGTCATTGCCGATTTCAGGTCTAACACTGGCTTGATCTTATGAGGATTGGCCTCAATGCCTCTTACATTAACCATGTACTATAAAAATTTCTGATGATACTCCAAAATCACACTTCTCTGGATTTAGTCTCATCTCATATCTCATCATGAGTTCAAATATTTCCATAAGGTCATTCAAACAGTTCTCGGGCAATACTGTCATGGTTATCATGTCATCGACATAGACCTGCATCGTCTTATCGATGATGGGCTTGAAGACTCGATTCACCAATCTTTGATATATTGCCCCAATATTCTTTAGCTCGAATGGTATCACCATATATCAAAACAACCATTGATCCATGATAAATAATGTTTTTTCCTCGTCCTCGCGGATATTTTGATCTGATTGTATCCTGAGAACGCATCCGTGAAACTTAACAGCCCATGACAAGCCGTTGAATCCACCAGCCGATCCACTTTATGAAGTGGAAAGTTATCATTTGGGCAAGCCTTGTTCAAATCGGATAAATCCACACATATTCTCCACTTGTCATTGGCCTTCTTCCCCAAAACCATGTTTGATACCCACTTATGATACTTGACTTCTCTTATAAATCTAATATGTATCAATTTATCTACTTTTTCGTGAATGGCCTCATACCGTTCCTGATTTGAAGGTCTTCATCTTTGTCAAATAATATTTTTATTCACATTAGAGTTTCTTTATTCTCTTTATCTCTCATTTGAAATCATATCCCTGACTATAAATAATTTTTAAAATACTTAATTTTCTTTCGGATGAATTCCAATGAAATTTAATGTAATTTATTCAATTTAAGTTTAAATTTTATTATCTAACTTCAGATATTGACCAATCCAGATTCACATTGTAAGAACTAATAGTCAAAATCTGCATGCTGAATCACAATAAATAATAAAAAGTTCATGAAAAAACTTATATAAATAATTTAAAGTGCATATTAATTTTACAAAAATGAATTGTCAGAGTCTGCATCCTAAAATACAATAAATAATAAAAAGATCATGAAAAAACTTATAAAAATAATTTAAAGTAAAATAACAAATATTAATCAACAATAGACCCGAAATCAAAAAAATGACTAGGTTTTGTGAACGGATGTTATTTAGTTTTCTTATTGTTTATGTTTATTATAATATGTCTCTTATTTTAATAATTTATTATTTTAATTTTATAATTTAATAATAAAAAAATTAAATACAAATTTATTTTAATTATATAATTTAATAATAAATATGAGATTTTATTTTAATATTTTAATAGATTTCTTATTTTAATTTTATAATTTAATAATAAAAAATTAATTATAGATTAGCTGCCACATAGGTTTTTTTTTATTTTAATGGGAGATTATAATATGTTTTGTTATTATAATAGGTTTCTTATTTTAATAGTTTATTATTTTAATTTTATAATTTAAAAATAATAAATTACAATATTAATTAAATTAAATTAATATGTTTCTTATTTTAAGAGGAGAATATATTTTAATATTGTAAGAGGTTTCTTATTTTAATTTTATAATTTAATAATTTATTATTAAAGATATTTTAATTTTATAATTTAATAATAAATATGAGATCCTATTTTTATATTGTAATATGGTTTTTTATTCGAATAATTTATTATTTTAATTTTATAAATTAATAAAAAATAATTATAGAGATTAAGTGTCATGTATATATTTTTTATTTTAATAAAAGATTATAATATGATTTCTTATTGTAATAGGTTTGTTATTTTAATAGTTTATCATTTTAATTTTAAAAATAATAAATTACAAATATTAATTAATTAAAATAATAAGTTTCTTATTTTATTAGGAGATTATATTTTTATATTATAATATGTTTCTTATTTTAATGATTTATTATTTTAATTTTATAATATAATATAATTATAAAAATATTTTTTTTGGATATTTTATAATTTGGTTATATTCCTTATTTTAATATGATAGTATAATATATTTTCTTATTATAATGGAGTTCTTATAAAATTATAATATGTATTTTTATTGTAATAGATTTTTTATTTAATAGATTTATTAATTTAATTTTATAATGTAATATTTTTTTGTTATTTTAATAGGATAATATAATATATTTTCTTGTTATAATAAGTTTCTTATTTTTAGATTTATTAATATAATTTTATAATTTAATATTATTCTTATTTTAATATGATAATATAATATATTTTCTTATTATAATGGAGTTCTTATAAAATTATAATATGTATTTTTATTGTAATAGATTTTTTATTTAATAGATTTATTTAATTAATTTTATAATTTAATAGTGAGTCACCATGTGGCGCGTGTGGACAACAGGACCTGGGCGACGCCGTTCCTAGGCTCGCGGCACTAGTTGAGAAATACTAAATAATATGGAGTCGCCACCGGTGTGAACCGGGACAAAGATTTAAGGCCGCACTCACCCCTCGCAAGGGAAGACCTCAAACCATTTGGTTCAGAATGGTCCCTTACTTATGTCACTTGTAATGAAAGGATTTATGTAATAATTTAATCAAGCTTAAGTAACACTTATTTCCAAGAGTATCATGCTTCTAAATTTTCATATGCAAATAAAATTTATGTACACATTTCACATATATCTTACATTTAAAATTGCATGCTTAACATATATCAATATCAACGAACATACAACTTCATTTGCATATTACATTCAGGAAGACACAAGCACAAATATTAACCATACAAGCACACATATGGGCATTTTTCCAAGTGGTACGTGGAATTGTATCCCAAGTACAGACCGCACTACCGTCCATTTGGAATCGGCTACGGAATTTACGTCTGGGTTTCCATCCGATATACCGCAAGAAATAATACTCAAATGTTATCACGGCATAAGCATATGACTGTAATACATTAACATATTTGTATTCATGCATGTGGGGATAGCTACTAGGAAAACTATGCATAAAATCTAATGAAGATGACTCAATTCAGTGGGTGCGCGTTCGTGTAGCGTTCGTAACGCGTTCGAACGGTAAACAGAAGGTTCGCGTTCGTATGGCGTTTGATAACGCGTTCGAACGGAAATGAAACAGAATGCTCACGTTCGTATGGCGTCCGTGAACGCGTTCAAACGGGAATGAAACAGAATGCTCACGTTCGTGTGGCGTTCGTGAACGCGTTCGAACGGAAATGAACAGAATGCTCACGTTCGTATGGCGTTCGTGAACGCGTTCGAACATAAGCAAGACCTGATGCATGACAAGGCAAAATACATGCGCGTTCGAGTTGCGTTCGTAAACGCGTTCGAACGGGAATAGACCTGATGCATGAAATGGGACGCAATACATAAACGACAAAATAAAGGGGGGGCGCGGCGAAGTACTGCCGTAAAGGTGGCATTTTGGGGCTCTTGATCTCTCAAATAGAGGACCTTTAGACCAACATACTAAGCCCATGCGCTCGACTGAATCATGCATACATAGAATGAAAAGCAATAATATTAAACATAGTGTGCCCGATTGAACGTATCTTGTATCCAACCGAACACACATCAACCGGCGCGGCAAAGCCTCGTGGTAAAGGGCTTTAGCCCCTCCCCATAGGGGATCTCACATCGCACTTACTAAGCCCATGCGCTCGGTTGAATCATGCATACGAAAATAAAGACAATCATATCAAACCAAGTATGTCCGATTGAACGTATTTCGCATTCAACCGAACACACATCAATCGGTGCGGCAGAGCATCGTGGTGAAGGATTTTAACCCTCCAATTAGGGAACCTTTCATCGCACTTACTAAGCCCATGCACTCGATCGTATCATGCGGGAATAGACAACATGCAGAATTTAAATAACAAGAATTAAATAAACCAAAACAACACAAAACAAGAGAAGGTGCCGTTTACTCAAGTGGTACGTGGAGTTGTGTCCCAAGTACAGACCGCACTACCGTCCATTCGGATTCGGCTACGGAATTTACGTATAGGTTTCCATCCTATATACCACAAGAGACGACACTCTTCCATTCATCCAATACCCACAACACACATCATACACACAACAAATGCCACAAATACAGAAAATGTAATCAAAATAAATAACCAGAAATTAAATAAGAATAAGTGTGAAAGATACCCTCAGGTCTAACCTTTTAAGCTGTCTCTCGGACTCGCGTTCCACGAAGATCGAAATGGGGTAAAGCTCCGCAACTTTTCTGGTTCACTGGTTTGCCTCTTCCTTCACTGTTCGGCCACTCAAGCTACTGTTCCGACTCCGTTTTGCTGCTGTTTCCTTGTGGTTTTGCTGCCGCTTCCTCTGTGTCCTCTGCTTACTGTTTGTGGACTGTTTTGATATTCTTTTTGGTGTGGTTTTGTGTGGTTATTTCAAGGATTATAAGTGTAGTTTATGTTACTGTTTTAAGGGGTTTTAGGGACTGTTTTAGGAGTTGTTTAAGCTGCTATGTTTGGTGTGATTTTCGGTGATGTGTGGAGGTTTAATGGGGCTGATTTTCGGTGGTGGTCAGGGGTGTTTTGGTGTAATTTTCGGTGGTGTGAGGAGGGTAAGGATCCAGGGAGTGATATGCTTGTGATGTCTAGTATTTCTTGCTATAATTCTTGTGTGAATTGTGTGTATGATCTAGAGAGATTGGAGAGGAGGGATGGCTAGGTTAGGGGTTTGTTTTATATAGAGAAGGGCTAGGGCTTCACCTTATCTCACAAGGAAGAGATTTGCTTCCAAATTTAGGAGAGATGAGAAAGGTTACACAAGATTGAGGGGGGACAAAATATTTTAAGTTAGGAAGTTGTAATATTTAATTTGTGTTGGTTTAGGAATACAAATATTTTAGATTGGTAATTATCTTATTAGATTAGGAAGTCAAATATATGATTGGCTTTAATTGGTTAGGATTGATTTTAATTAGGTGTATCTTCTTTTTAATTTAGTATAGTATATTTGATTTGTCTAAGTTAGGCATGATTTTATTTTATGTTTTATTTAATTTGGTAAATGATTTAATTCTTTATTTATTTAATTTAATTAATATTTCATTTAGTTAATGTTTTAATTTAATTAATAATTATTTATTTGGGATGTGTTTTATTGGCTTTGGGGGGCTAAATGGGCTGGGGTGCGAGGCTAGCAGCAAAACCAGAAATACCGGCTCCGTTCGAACGCCTACTCGAACGCGGCACGAACGTCCGCAATCTGCACGAGGTTCGAACGAAGTAACGAACGCAGCACCAACGAAGACAGTGAACTTGTGGAATGAACTGATGACATACTTATTCCGAATTTCCCCTTCCGACCTCCGTTTCCCGCAATATCCTTAGCTAAAAAAAGGTAGTGCCTCCAATTGAGACTCATCATCGGGTTTCACATGCGAAAATGCAATGCCTACAGCGCGATTATGAGACTTAAAAATATTTAACTTATACCCTAAAACTACAAAATTGGATAGTTTTTATGGACTATTGTTATTTACGTCTCTTATTTTAGTATGAGATTGTGTTTTAATATTGTAATAGATTTTTTATTTTGATTTTATAAATTACTGATAAAAAATTAATTGTAGAGAGTAGGTGTCACGTATCTTTTTATTTTAATAGGAAATTACAATATATATTTTTATTATAATAGGTAATCAAACAATTAATTATAGATATTAGGTACCACATATGTTTTTTTAATTTTAACGAGACTTATTTTGATAAATTAATAATAATAAATTACATTATTAATTAATTAAAATAATATGTTTCTTATTTTAATAGGAAATAATTTTTTTATAATGTAATAAGTTTCATATTTTAATTTTATAATTTAATAATAAAAATTATAAAGATATTTTAATTTTATAATTTAATAATAAATATGATATTTTATTTTTATATTGTAATTGGGTTATTATTTTAATTTTATTATTTTAATATGAATTTTAATATTATTATTTTAATTTTATAATTTTAATATGAAAAAATAATTTTAGAAAAAATAATTTGTAAATATTGGGTGTCACATACTTAATTAATAGATTTCTTATTTTTATAAGAGATTATGTTTTTATTTTATAATAGGTTTCTTATTTTTATAAGAGATTATGTTTTTATTTTATAATAGGTTTTTATTTATTGTTAATTAATTAATTAATTAATATGAGATTTATTTTAATATTGTAATATATTTCTTATTTTAATAATTTCTTATTATAATTTTATAATTTAATAATAAAAAATTAATTATAGATTATGTGCCACATACATTTTTTTAATTTTAATGGGAGATTATAATATGTTTTCTTATTTTAATAGTTTGTCATTTTATTTTTATAATTTCAAAATAATAAATTACAATATTAATTATTAAACTAATATGTTTCTTATTTTAAGAGAATATTATGTTTTTATATTGCAATTGGTTTCTTATTTTAATTTTATAATTTAATAATAAAATTTTCTATTAAAATTATTTTAATTTTATAATTTAATAGTTTATTATTTTAATTTTAAAAAAATAATAAATTATAATATTAATTAATTAAAGTAATAAGTCTCTTTTTTAAGAGATTATATTCTTAGATTGTAAAATGCTTCTTATTTTAATAATTTATTATTTTAATTTTATAATTTAATAATTAAAAATAATTTTTTGGATATTTTATAATTTCGTAGTATTTCTTATTTTAATATGATAGTATAATATGTTACTTATTATAATATAGTTCTTATAAATTTATAATATATATTTTTTTCATAATAGGTTTTTTATTTAATAGATTTATTAATTTAATTTTATAATTTAATAGTATTTCTTATTTTAATATGATAGTATAATTTATATTCTTATTATAATAGAGTTCTTATAAAAGTATAATATGTATTTTTATTGTAATATGTATTTTTATTTAATAAATTTATTAATTTAATTATATAATTTAATATTGAGTTGCCATGTGGCATTATGAGAGGCTTAAAAATGTTTAATTTTTATATATATAAAGATGTACTATTATTATACCCTTTAGTTTTAAAAATTGAGACACTCTCCTATTTGACTGTAGTTTATGTTTGTAGTTTTATAATAAATACGAATATTTAATAATAAAATATGATTGATATATTAATGAAATTAATATAATTGTGTTATATATATATATATATATATTTGTTTGTCTCTTCGGACATGTTTGTCAAACAAATTAACACGGCCCCGGATGCACTCTAATGAAATTCAATTAAAAAGGAGATGTACTCATGTGGAGATTTGAAAGCGTGTGAATACTTGCATCATACATGACTACATGCTTATGTAAGCAGCCACCCGTTCCAAAAAAAAGTAGAAAAAGCTAAAAAGCCTATTAATAAGATTGAAGGGAAAGCTCAAATGTCCAGCAATCTTACAGTGCTTTGTGGGCTCCACCTCATGTCACGTTTATACTTCCTCTCTCAGTAACTATCCACGTGAGAATCTCAAAAATTAAAAACGATAATAATAATTATTAAATAAATATAAATAAACATAAAGGACCTAGTGCATTCAATTTCGATACAACTCAAGTCGATTGCTTGACTGGGGGAATTTGATAAGTAAACACATTGATGGCGAAATTATCTAGATTAGGCTTGGAACATTAAAGATTTAAAAAATTCGGATTCTGAAACTTTGGATCCACGTAATTTAAAAAACCCAAATTTAAATGTGCGGTTTTGTAGATTTATAAAGATATATATCTATTTTTTTAACAAAAATATATATAAATATAATTTGAAGATCCGAATTGATGTTTAAAGATCTAGATTAGATATGCACATATCTGAATCTAAATAAATTTTCATATGGATCCACATGTAGCAAAATCCGGATCCCTACCTACATGTAATCCATATCATACAAACTTGTGGTCAAGTTTCATTTTTAATTCAGCCCCACTTCTTAAACGTGTTACCATTTGGCATCTTATGCAGGGAAATTACATGCCTCTAGTGGTAATAGAAAATAAAGAAATTTCACAACAATTATATGCCACTGGAAGTGCTATAGAATTTGGTACGATAACATCAATTTTTTTTTTTTTTTTTTTTTTTTTTTTTGCATTTGTTGATTTTGATTGCAGCTTCCGGCATATATCACTAAAGCAAACAAGGCGATAGCGATTTTACATTTGGATTAAGCACTTTGAATGGACCCGTAAGATCTCAATCCCTTAGGATGTAATCAAATATTTGGTAAACTAATCTCATCAAGATCATCCAAAGATAAAAATACTTCATCCAAGCAAGACAGTTCTGCCCCATCATCATCTTCATCTTCATCATCACTATTTCGTTCATAAACTCTACAGATTACCCATTTACTGTAGTCCTGCAATTACAATATAATTAGCAAGTCAGAAATTCAGAATCAATCTTTTAATTATAATTTATACATAATCCATAATAATAATAATAAAAGGAAAAAGAAAAAGAAAACTTACCGGTTTTGAATTTCCTCTTCTTTTAGAAGACCTACTACTACTGCTGGAGGAAGCAGCAGCTGCAGAATCGGAAAGACGATATTCATGCATTATCCAGTTAGTTTTAACGCCAGCAGGAGCTTGGCCGAGGTTAAAAACGTAATATTTCTTCATCCCAACTTTCTTGTTAGCCCTTGTAAGCACAGGTTCTTCAATTCCCATTGGCTTCCAATGGCCATTGCCCGTCATCCTATTTTGTGTCTTTCGACTGTAGAAGTACCACTGGTTACCTTCAGCAAGTGCTTTACCTGTATTTACATATATAACAAATTACACATTGATGCATGGATGCATGCATGCATGCATGCACATATACACACACACACAAAAAAAAAAAAAAGAATGAGATTTTTGATGAAATTAATACCATCGAGCTGCCAAGGATCATAAGGATAAAGATCAAGATCAGGGATCACATCAGGGTGGCAAGGTAAGAGAGCGATCTTACGTTGAAGAAAATGAACAAGAAGCTCTTCATCAGTGGGATAAAATCTGAAACCAGGGGGTAGATTAACATTAACATTGTTATGATGATCTCCCATATTCGATCTTAAAGAAGAAAAAGAATAGTGATAAGGAAGTGTTTGGATGCTGCTGATATTTATAACCTAATAATAAGAGATGAGAGAGAGTGAGTGACGTGAAAAAGAAGGTGGTATTGATCACAAAATGGAAAGGAGTCTGTTGGAGATTTGGTTTTGAGTTTTGATATTTAAGTGCTCTCTCAACTTCTGCTCCCAAGGCGGCGGGTAACGGAACGTGTTTTGGATACTTACAAGTAACGGTACTTGTTTGTGTTGGAGGGAATTGGACATCGATCGATCGAATCAGTTATTATTATTATTATTTTTTAATTTAAAAGAAAAAAGAAAAATACAAATGTCGATCATCATCACACTTCATGCTTATATCATGCAGCTGCTCTCATCCACGTGGCATATTGAATATGGGTTTGGTCGTGGACCATAAAACCAATAGGTGGCCCACATCTTGGAGTGTTGTGTGTGCCTCTGCACCACTAACAATAATAATTATCATAATTACGTATGTGGTGAATATATAAACTGATCATATATAAATCCTTCGTTTTGATGTAATAACATTCAAATATATGAGATAATATTTATATTGTCTCATTTTTTTAAACCAAAATGATAAAATATAAGATATTATTTTATTGTCTCGTCTATATTATATTATATTATATTATATATATATACACACACATACATACACGCATCTCCCCCAGCAAAAATGTAATGAATAATGGTGACTGGTTAGGACAAATTGAGATCTAGTGAAAAAGCAATGTAGGTAAGTATAATTTATAATAAAAGGATGTTCAACTGATTATCTTGAGTCAGCAGTCACCGGGGAAATGAGCAATTATAGTCCCACATTTAAAAAAAAAAAAAAACTAATTATTGTTAATTCTTACAAAAGAAAAAAAAAACAATAAAAAAGCTAACTAGGACTTTGCTTATGAATTTTCCAAGTGAAATGATCATTTTATTGCCTATCTACTGGTTTTGTATTTTACTTCTCCACTGGCACGTGAAACACTCATTTGAGATAGTGACTCAAAATGAGTTGACCCAGTGAACCAATCCAAGTCATCCAAAGTGAGTGTCAATACTCATGCCTGTCAAGTTTCCAAATCAGTATTAATTTGGACTAACCCATCGAACAAATAGAAATAAATTAAGAAAATTAAAGAGAAGCAAAACTAGTATGTGTTTAAGTTTTACACGTCTAAACTTAGTCCAACAAATTTTTTGGGGTTTTAAATTTCTTGCTTTTTATGTCTTTTGTTGGATCAAATTGTGATTATAGGGAGTCTCATTTGTGATATTGATTGTTTAACTAAGTGGTGGGGAGCTTACATTAAATGGTAACTAGGATCTAAACACAACAAATTTGTATCAGAACTAATTAATTTTAAGATTCAATTAAAATGGCACTAGCAAGTTTTGGTATGGAAAAGTTCACTAGTGATAATGATTTCAATATGTAGAGGACCAAGATGAGGACATTTCTTGTGCATCAAGGGTTAAGGAAGCTTTGGGTGATACTAATTAAGAATGTGACTGCTAATGATGTAGAAAGAGTAAGCATCTTGGAGAAGACACATAGCCATTATTCTCAGTCCTGGTGATGGAGTCTTGAGATCAGAGGTTTCGGAAGAAAAGACTGATGGCGAAGAAACTTGAAGACGTGTATGTTACAAGGTATTTGGCCAGTAATAAGCTTAATTTACACCAATAAGAAGTTCTACACACTTCATATGGAGGAATAGGGCTGACACTGAAGGATAGGCAACATACGCGGTGGTTTGGGGCCCTATTTTATGGTAAAATTTCAAGCCCTCAAATCTCAATTGCCATACAATAGGAGACACCGTCTCATTTTTTTTTTCTCTTTTTTTATTCGAACTAAATAGTCTTTTAAGTGGCACCATCTCCGCATCTCATCATTCATTCTGGGTTTAAACGGAGTAGGTAAAATCTCCGGTCGTCCTAGGCTCTTACAAGAAACGCACTTCCTGAATTTGAACCTTACATCATGTTCATTGCTTTTTGTCCACTTCCTTTTTAACTTTTTGTTTTGCTCAAATTAATTAGTGTTTAAAATTTTATAATGAATAAAAAAAATTAAAAGAATAAAAAGTAAATAAGGGAACTCATTCTGTCAAAAGTAAAACAGTGAAAGGAAAAAAAAAAAAAAAATCTTCTAATTTTTTTTAAAATCTAGATCGACATAAAATCGAATCAAACCAGCACTTTCCATCTCGCTTCATGTTGCCGCCGAATCCTATTTAGGTTTGTCTCTACTCTCAGATAAATTTTTAATTTCTAAGACTTGTTTTGAGAATGTTTTGCTTCAGAAAAATTTTGCTAAATATTTCCCCTTATTGTCAATTCTAAAATTATTTAAATTGTTTATTCTATTATTTCAATTTAAAATTTATTTTGTTCATTAGTTTGAATATATAATATGTTAGACAAAGTTTTGAATTGAATTCGAACTTTAGTAGTAGAAATTATTTGAATTATATCATTGGCATTGATTTATTATTTGTGATTAAGTTGAAAAGTTGCAATAGTTGTTTTACTGAGTAAGTAATAACATATAATATTTTTTTGGTGGTGTAGGGTTCGGAATCTAATCCTGAGGTTCTGGTTCAAATTCAGGGAGTACGTTTCTTGTAAGAGTCTGAGACAGTCAGAGGTTTTACCTGCTCCACTTAAGTCCGGAATAAGTGATTTGACGGCGGATTTTCCAACGATTCAAAAAAAAAATCTAATATTTCTTAATCAAAAAACACTTATTTGATGGGTTATTATCATGAAGAATTTTAGAAAGTATCTCTTTCGTACTGATAAGAGAAAAAAAAATTAAGACTAAAACAACTCAGTCAATCTCAGGTTGAAAGTGTTGGAATTTTTTTTCTTAACAACAGACAGTTGATACTAATAATGACTCTGATGATCTAAAGACAGAGATTCAAGTCGAGTCCTTAGCAATACATCAAATTGAAAATGCAAAATTTTGAGTTATTGATGATCGGCATGATACTGAGTGATGCTAACTATGTGAACAAACTAATGCAAGCAGAATAATGATTCACCCTCCCCCCCACAGAGATAAATTTAATTTAAAGAAGTTGTTCTGTGTGAACACATATTATTCATAAAAATAGATAATTTGATGAAAATGTCGAAGAAGAGGTTGCACAATTAGCTAAAGAATCTTTTAGAATCAATTACTTCATTTTCACTATTGACCAAGCTTTTTCTTCACTTAAAAGTAGGTTTGTAACAATCTCAAAATATATGAGAAAAATTTTGGGATTTTATTTAATTTGCAGAAATTAAATTCGGCAGATAAAAATAGTTTAATCGATTTTTATAGCAATCTTATGGAATTTCTGATATATAACAATATCTATAATATTCATAGGATAAAGTTACTTTTGAAATTATAAATCTTGAGAGAAATTTAACCATAATACATAAAGAGGGTAATTGATGTGCTAATTCATTTGAATTCAAAGACTAGTTGTTTTTTAAATGCATGAGTTGTTTATAAATTTTTTTGACTATACCAGTAACAGTTGCCTATGTATAAAAACATTTGTAAGTTGAAAATGATCAAGTATTACCTCTGATTCCATCGAAAAGTAGTTAGAGATGATATATTTTCCAAATGTAAAATTGCAAGACGACTAAATTTTAAGACTTACTTTTTTTTTTTTTTTTGCAATTAATTTAGCACTTTGTTTTGGCCTAGCTATGAAATTTTACTCATAACAAAAATTTCCAAATGTTAAGGCATGGATTTATCTAAGGAAATTTATAAAATTGAACTATTATGTTTTTCTATTCTAAAAATTAATCCATATTTTGATAAATATGTTTAATGACCAAATATAATTATTTCTTCCCATAGTACCGCTAGTTACACAACAACCAACCATTTCCATATTTTCCTAAGAGAAAGATCAAACCAACAATTACATTATTTATATGATTAATGATTCTTTTATTGGTTGAGTTTTGTTAATATGATAGTTTTATATATTTATGAAGTTAAGAAATATTTGATATAATTGAAAAATTCAGAAATTAAATTTAATTCGAGAAAAAATTTACAGATGGACACCGATTTTGGGTACATGCATGAGCGCTTGTTAGAGCCCTAGGTGCCTGCACATGTGCGCTTGTTGGAGCCCTAGGTGCATGCACATGTGATGTTGATGTCTGGTGCACGCCCGGGCGCCTGTTGAGGCCCTAACACATGTGCGAGCATTTGTTGGAGCCATGTGCACTCGTGTGGGCGCCCTAACGCCCGCACGGGAACCCGTTGGGGGACTTGACGCATGTTTGGATGCCTGTTACCGTTATGGCCCTGATATCTGCATAAGCCACTTGCGTGGGCCCCTGAGTGTTAGAAACTGACGCTCGTTTGTAATATTTTTCAAAAATCAATTTTTTTCACAAATTAATTTCGGCTTGTTTTATAAGTGTTTCCCTTTTTATAATTGTATTTTTTATAATTGTATTTTTGATAAATTTATCCTAAATTATTAGAGAAATAATAAGATTGTGTAGTGATTTTGTCTTAAATTTTTATTGAAAGATTAAATTCTCAAATTCAACTTGTGAGGCAATTTAGTCTGAAAATTTTATGTTTGGTCAGTAAAAATATATTTTCAAATTTGGGTTAATTTTGAGAATGAGAATAATTAATGGATCAATTTTATAAATTTCTCACTTATCTATTTGCAGGAATTGTTAATATCCTAAAGTCAAATGAGCAATATGTTAACCTCAATGGGTTGCCTCAGTGGGAAAGGCTTTGGGCTTGAGTGGTTTGCTCCCTCTCAGGTTCAATGTTCGAATCACACTAGATGTATTTCCTTGGGGTCATGCCCCCTGGTGTGAAAAGCCAGCGACTTACCCTGATCTGTGTTGGGAAACTTCTGAGGACACGGGACACAGATCCCGGTGATTAGTCAAGGTGCGCGTAAGCTAGCCCGGACACCCCAGTTATCGAAAAAAAATAAAAATTGAGCAATATGTTAATAATTAGGAATTGGGTATTGCCGTATTGATAGCTTCCCAACACTATAATATGAGTTTAATGGATTTTTTAACGGTATGATACATGCAAATCTTTATATGAGTTTCTCTATGACTACCAAAAATAGATTTACAAGAGTTTACAAAAAAGAAACTTTACAAAAACCTCACTACAACACTCTAAAGTGATCAGAGAATCACAACAAGTGGTATCAGTAGCTTTGGTTCTTCTTTGGGGTCGAAAAACCGAAGAACGGAGCTCGGTTCGGAAAATTCGGGTTCCGACAAAGTTGTCAAAAATCAACTTTGAGCATACCATCAGCTAGTTCACGTCGAGACGGGCACGGTGGTATTTTTCGGCGATCAAACGGAGGTCCAGGGAGCCCGCACGCGCCAGGCAGAGACATCCTCACGCGCCGCGACTCGCAGCACACGCCGTGCGTGTGGCTGGAGGTTGAAGACGCTGACGTGTCCGCCACGTCAGCACACAGTCAGCGCTGATTCATCCCCCACGTCATCGCACAGTCAGCGACACGTCAGCAAGGAGTCTGCCACGTCAGTGCCACGTGTCCGTCACGTCAGCGATACGTCATCAGACACGTCAGCATGAGTCTGCCACGTCAGCGCCACATCAGCAACCGGTCCCACACTGCCACGTCAGCACTTCCACGTCAGCTGCCACGTCAGCATCCTGGTAAATTTCATTTGCCCCCCTGAAGTTTTGGAATTTACAATTTTGCCCCATAACTTTTAGGAATTTACAAATCATCCATTGTGTCGGATTTAGACCAACGAAGTGTCTATTCTACCATTTTCAACCGTTCCGGACGCAACGGTGACCTCAGATTTGTGAAATTCAGCCCCAATTTTATTTTATTTACATTTTAAACTTTAAAACTTAAAATGAAAATTGGAGATTCGTCTTCTGGTGCAATGATTAAACTGGCTGCAACTAATTACTCTCTCTGGAGACCTCAGATGATAGATTTTTTACATTGCAAAGATCTTTTTGATGTCATCGAGTTGAAGGGAGTGAAACCAGAGTCTGTTAAGGAGTATGACTGGAATAAACTCAATAACAGAACTTTGGGTCAGATAAGGCAATGGATCGGTCACAGTTTCTTCCACCACGTAACACAAGATTCAGATGCTTACGGGATGTGGATAAAACTGGAAGACATGTTCCAGGCCAAGACAGCTCGGAATAAAGCCCTGTTAATGAGGCGTTTGGTGAACCTGAAGCTACGGAGTGGAACTTCCGTTGCGGAACACACCAACGAGTTCCAGAGCCTGGTGAATCAGCTGTCTGCAGTAGACATGCAGCTGGGAGATGAAGTTCAAGCCCTCTTACTACTCAGTTCCCTTCCTGATAGCTGGGAGACATTGGTGGTTACTCTCAGCAATTCCGCTCCAGGAGGTAAAGTTACCATGCCCATGGTAAAAGATGTCTTGTCGAATGAGGAGTCCAGGAGAAAAGATGTTGGCTCAGAACAGACAGAAGCATTCGTCATAGAGACTCGAGGAAGACATCAAGGAAGAGACGGAGAGAGAGGCAGAAGCACAACCAGGGGTAGATCCTCAGATGGAAAGAAGCCTACCTATAAGTGCTATCATTGTGGCATTGTAGGCCACCTAAAGAAGAATTGCCGAAAACTACAACGAGAGCAGAGAGAAGGCAATCACCAGCCGAAGAATGACGAAGGAGAGACACTGGTCGTTGTCCAAGCAGATGTAGCAATATGCTCCATACAGGAAGAGACATGCCTTCACAACGCAACCCAAGATGTTGAGTGGGTGGTAGATACTGCAGCATCCTACCACGTCACTCCTCACAAGGATTTCTTCACAACATACAAAGCAAGATACTTTGGAGCAGTGAAGATGGGAAATATCAGTTCCTCTGGGATAGTAAGAATGAGTGATATTCAGTTGCGAACAAATGTCGGGTGTACATTGACCTTGAAGGACGTCATGCATGTTCCAGAACTTCGGCTGAATGTACTCTCGAGGATAGCTCTTGACAAACATGGTTATGACAATCACTTCAGAAATGGCACATGGAGAATGACAAAATGTGTCATGGTTGTCGCCCGAGGACATGCTTGCGGCGCACTATACAAGACTCATGTGGAGATTTGTGCAGACAGCCTCAATATAGCTGAAAAAAAGGCTTCTCAAAATCTGTGGAATCGAAGACTCGGACACATGAGTGGGAGAGGGTTGTCTACCCTGAACAATAAGGATCTTACCAAGGATGATGCACGAGGTCTTTGCGACCACTACTCGATTGGTAAGCAACGCAGAGTCTCATTTACTTTCTCTTCAGAGAGAAGATCAAAGTTGCTCAGTCTGGTACATTCTTATGTTTGTGGTCCATTGGAGGTTGATTCATTAGGCGGTAACAAATATTTTCTGACTTTCATCGATGATGTTTCTCGGAAAATCTGGGTGTATTTCCTCAAGACGAAGGATCATGTCCTAGATCAGTTCAAGTTGTTCCACGCCACGGTAGAGCATGAAACAGGGAAGAAGCTAAAATGCCTTCGCACAGACGATGGAGACGAGTACAGTTCCAGAGAGTTCGAAGCCTACTGCTGGAGAAACAAGATTCGACATGAGAGAATTGTTCCATACACACCACAATATAATAGTGTCGCTGCGAGAATGAACCGCACCATTATGGAGAAAGTCAGAGGAATGATCAGTATGGCTAAGCTGCCAAAGCCATTATGGGGAGAAGTTGTTCGTGCTGTCTGTTACCTGATCAACAGATCACCATCTGAACCGTTGAACATTGAGATTCCGGAGAAAGTGTGGTCTGGTAAAAATCCCTCTTACACTCACCCTAGAGTATTCGGTTGTTTAGTCGTTGTATATGTATCCAAGGAGCTCATGAAGAAGCTCTATGCAAGGACAACTCCATGTATATTCCTAGGCCATGAAGATGAAGAATTTGGATACAGATTATGGGATCCGAAGGAAAAGATGGTCATCAGAAGCCAGTAAGTAGAGTTTCTTGAAGACCGAACAATTGAAGACATTGAAATGTCCAGGATGTCTTCCAATTCCAGTGCCGACAGAAATCCAGACCCAGCACCAGCACAATTAGCCACAGATAGGGTGCATGAGGAAATTCCAGAAGCAGAACCAGATGAGGCAAATGAGGATGTTGAGTAGGGGGAGACACAGCCTGTTCCATCTGAGATTACAGAAGAGAGTGTTGAGCAGGGGGAGCCGCAACCCACTCCACTAGAAGCTACAAGATCATTCACAGAGATGGATGATGATAGACCTCCTGAAACCAGTGGACCTCAGACAAGAAGATCTGAGCGAGACAGGATTTCATCAACCAGATATCTGGGATCCGTATATACTCTGCTTACTGATGAGGGGGAGCCAGAGAGTTTTCCACAAGGGAAGAAGGCACTGAGGAATAAATGGGTGAAGAAACATGGCAGCATAATTATGCAGAGACACAACAGAAGATTACTGTGCAGTGACACAATGGATTGTACTATGCAGAGACATAGAAGAAGAATATTGTACAAAGATGCAATGAAGTGAGCTGTGCAGAGACACAGCCGACATGTCAACAAATGAGTAGTGATCGGGACAAGCTAGAGATGTGCAGAGACATAGCCGGGATAGCTGTCAGATGACGATTGTTTCAGATGCAGCTGGAGGGGGAGAATTGTAGAGTCCAGCTTGCATGAAGCTGTTTTACATGAAGCATGAAGCTGCCAAGAAGCTTCCCACCATGTTCCAGCAAGGTCCATATAGCATCATCAACATGAAGAATGAAGCCAATATGACTTTCGGTGGATCCACAAAATCAGGAGAAATTGGTGGAAATCACTGTGCATTTGTTGAAAATTAGAGCCAAATTTGGCTATAAATACTGAGCTCGGTTTTGAGCTTAAAGCACCCCAAATGAGTGTAATAAGCTCCAGCAGAGAGCTTGAGAGTGTTGTAGTGAAGTTTTTGTAAAGTTTCTTTTTTGTAAACTCTTGTAAATCTATTTTTGGTAGTAATAAAGAAATTCGGTTTTTTCCTCAAATACATTCTAAAGTGATCAGAGAATCACAATAAGATTCCTACCTAATTCAACTTAATTGGTGAAGATTAAATATATATAGTGTTTTTATTTTATTTATTTCTTCTAGATGTCCATTTTTATTCGTGAATCTCTATGTAAATTTAATAATTACTGGCATTGGACACTGGACAGAATACTCTAATCATTTATTAATTTCTTTTAATTATTCTCTGTTTCCAATATGCATACCAACTATTGAACCCAACTTTTTAGTCGACTATGCTGCCCATGGGAAAAAAATATATTTTCATCATCTAAAAAAAATAAAAGCCATTTAACAAAAACAAGAAAGCCCAGAAAAGAAAGAACCCAGTTGAGGAAACACACCTGAAAATGCAATCAGAAATAGAGCAGGCGATCATTTAGGATCTAAAAGTGTTATCTTCACTAATATCGTGATAATTTTGCAATTGTAATTCTTTTGGTTTTTCAATGACAGTTCCCTAGATCGTTGAAATATTATTTATTTTGTGGTGAGTTTAGTTCCTATTACTCAATCTATTCAATATTATTTATAAACTTACATTGTCTTGCCACCAATGATTCTTTGATGTTTTATTAGAGACACGACTTAATATCTCACACTTGAATTCCACTCGTTTCCAAAAAAAAACCCGATAAAAAAAATAAAGAAAAAACACTTGTAATGATTATACATATTAACACACAAAAAACAATAACAACAACAAAAGACCCTGAAGAAGGGGAAGAAAATAAAAATAAAAAATAAAATGAAACACTCAATACAATAAAGGCAAAAGGGATACGCATATGAAACCCATTATAACTAACCCAACCCAAATAAAAAAAAGAATTAAATAAAAATAAAAGACAGCCACATCATCACATTTTTCAAAAAATAATTAAAAATAAAAAAAAATACAAATAAGATATTAAAGGCCCGACAAATATAGAAAGACCGGAACAAAAAATGGAACAACACACGGCTACCTATTTCAATCATATCATATGACCTACCAACCAAATTTATAAAAAAAAACACACAATGAATGAAAAAATAAGAGGGGAAAAAATAATTTTAAAAATATATAGATTAATTTAAAAAAACTTAAAAAAAAAAGGAATTCGCATAACGCGCGGGATCTCGACTAGTTATCAATAATAAGGAAACAAAAAAAAAAATACATATGTTTTTTGTCTTATATAAATAATTTATATTTTAAGTTTGCTAAGTTCATCCAAATAACAGATCCACCCTATCCCTATGGAGAAAGGAATGTCATTGAAAGAACACATTAATGACTAATGGGTTCAACAATATCACATATGTGTACAAGCTTATAAAGATCATTAACTGCAATAAACGGTTAATATTTAATTATATATAAATTATCATCTAATAATTAACAATCACAATTAAAAAAAAAACTCATTAAACATATTACATATTGTTGACGGTTATTTTTCGTTCGAATGACAATACATAAAATTAACCCCTCGAATAAATGTCTTTCAATAATGAATTTACTTGGTTAGTTGGGAACCAAAACAAACTCGACAAGCAAACAAAAAATCACAGAGAAATCAAGAGGTTAACGTGGTTCGGTGGAGAGTGTCTCCAACCAACGTTCACGGGCGCAAAGAGGAAAATCTTTATTACTAGCTTGGGTCAGAATCGACCAACATTCTCTCTCTCTCACTAAGTTTTTCGGGATCTATTTACAAGTGGTGAAATGAAATAATTGCTAACCCTTGAATAAGCAGTTTCTATAATATAATATATCTCTTCATATGGTAAATACGTAATTGACCTTAGAATGATTAGTCTTGATGCAGTTGCAAAAGCGTCGCAACTGACATTGAGTTGTATCATGACGTTGTCATTCTTAGATAGTTTCTGGTCGAGGTTTACACTACTTGGTCAGTAAAGTAAACCTGTTGAGACTGATACATGTTGTATACTGGAATATATGATTCCAATGGTTTCTTAGTGAGCCATGAGTCTTGGAGACTCATATAGACGTGTAGGTGTTTATAGCGGATAAACACTGAACGACTCATCGAAGATTCTTAATGGATGATACACCAACGTCAATAAGAATCTTCTCGGGTTGAGTAGCATTTGTGATTCTTTGACTTGAGATACCACTGTGGGTATATGAGACATCTTCTGCACTTAGATGACAGTCGCGTCACCGATCTATTTAGATCAGACATCCGTCTATTCTTTGGGTGTAGATAGATCCTCAGGATATCCTGTGTGTGTCAAGATATGATCCGTCAGTTCTGTGTACAGAGCATAGGTAGTCTATATATGTTTAGCAATCAGATAAAAATCATAGACCCGTGGTATACTTTAGAAGTGAGTTCCAAGTGTTCTTTTAGAGATTGCTAATAGAGACGTCGACGAGATTGTCTATATAGAGAATTGACGTTTACATCTATATCTCTAGGATATATCCAGATATCTGTGACGGAGGAATTAAACATATGTCATGACCTCGACGTGTATGATTCAAAGAGGTTATATGTGGTCATCATAATTTACGGGTGGGTAAATTATGGACACGAAATTGAATTTCGTGACGGATATGTCTGAATCTAGAGAGTCTCACTAGTGAAACATACTCGTAGAGCATTAGGGCAACTATTATGAATAATACTGATTATTTATAAGTCATCATAATGGCCGAAAGATCTCAAATGCATGTATTTTCGTTTACCTGTTAAACAACTTATAAATAATCAATATTATTTATAAAAGTTTCCATAGTTCCCTACGAGTATATCTCATTAGTGAGACTTTCCAGGTTCAGACATTTCCATCACGAAAACCAATTTCGTGTCCATAATCTACCCACCCGTAAATTATGACGAACACATATAAAATCTATGAACCATACATGTCGAGGTCACTGTATACGTATAATCCTTCCATCACAGATATCCGGATTATCCCAGAGATATAGATATAAACGTCAAATCTCTTTAGGTATAATCTCGTCGACGATTCTATTAGAAATTTCTTAAAATAACACTTAGAACTTATTTCTACAGTGTACCATGGGCCCATGGATTTAACAGATTGCTAATTCCATGATGGATACCTATGCTCTGTACATAGAAATGACAGATCCTATCTTGATACGCACAAGATATCATGAGGATCAGTTCACACCCAACGAATAGGCGGAGATCTGATCTAAATAGATCAGTGATGTGATTGTCATCAAAGTGTGGAGGATACCTCATATATCCACAGTGGTATCTCAAGTTGAATGATCACTATGCTCACTCAACCCGGGAAGATTTTTATTGACGTTGGTATACCATCTATTAAGAATCTTCAGTGAGTCGTTCAGTGTTAATCCGATATAAATACCTACGTGTCTATATAACTCTCCTGAGACTCATGGTTCATTGAGAAACCATTAGAATCCAACATTCCAATATACGACACGTACCGGTCTCAACGGGTTTACTTACTGACCAAGTAATTGTAAACATTGACCATGAACAGTTAAAGAATGATATTGTTATGATACTATTCAATGTCAGTTGCGATGCTTTTGTAATTGTATCATAACCAATCACTCTATGGTCATTTACGTATTTATCATATCATAAAAGAATTTATATTACAGAAACTGTTTATTTTATTCATTAATAAAATATATACAAGAGTATTTACAGGGAAATACATAAGAAATTGGCGCTCAGAGCACCAACCATAACAAATCTCCCACTTGCTCTAGTGCCAATATCGATTGTATCTAATACCCATCGACTCCAAATGCTTATCAAATAACTTCGGAGGTATGGCATTCGTGAGCGGGTCTGCTACATTATCTTCACTGGGAACTTTGCACACGACAATGTCACATCACGACACAATCTCTCGAATGATGTGGTACTTTCATTCTACATGCTTCGATTTCTGATGCGCCCTCGGTTCCTTTGCTTGCGCAATGGCACCAGTATTATCACAGTATAACGGAATTAGATTCTCGATACTCGAGACAACTCCCAGTTCTGTGATAAACTTTTTAAGCCAAACATCTTCTTTTGCAGCTTTAGAAGCAACAATATATTCTGCCTATGTGGTGGAATCACATGTAGACCATTGTTTGGAACTTTTCCAACAAACTGCACATCCGTTAAGGGTAAACACGAATCCTGATGTAGACTTTCTATCATCGGGATCCGATTGGAAATCAGAATCCGTATACCCATTAACCTACAGTTTATTTCCTCCATAAATGATAAACTTATTCTTAGTACCTTTAAGATACTTCAGGATATGTTTAACGGCCATCTAATGGTCATTTCCTGGATTAGACTTATATCTACTGGTTACACTAACCGCGTAGCTAATATCAGGCCTCGTACATAACATGACATACATTATATTACCCAAACATGAAGCATAAGGCTGATTAGACATTCTAATTTTCTCATCTTCTGTTTGCGGACACATCTTCTTCGTAAGATGAATGCCATGTCTGAATGGTATATTTGATGTCTTACAGTTGGTAAAATTGTACCGTTCTAAGATCTTATCT